>VZTE01005045.1:6143620-6196594 GCA_013397775.1 Eulacestoma nigropectus | reverse complement strand
GCCCTCCTCCTCCTCCTCCTCCTCCTCCTCCTTCCCCTCCCGCTCCCCTCTCCGCCTGCCTCAGCTTGATGCTGCTCAAGTTGTGATGCAGCCCAAAAAACCGATCCTTTTCCCCTCAATCCGAGGCAAAGGCGTGTTTTCCCGGCTGCCTTCGCCTCCGCTGGCAAGCCCCCCGCTCAGCCCACCGGCGCCGCTAACCCCATCACTGCCCCGGCTCCAGCCGCCGCCTCCGCCCGGCTCCTGATATAGCCCCGCGACTGCCGGGGCCGCTCCGACTCGGCGCTGCCCGCCCGTGCGCAGGATCCGCCCCCTCTGTCAACCAGCCAGGCTGCTCTCCTCCCGACCGGCAAACTACTTTCCTCGCACCCTTTATTATAGGGACGCCTCTGCCGGCCTCTTCCTATCAGAAAGCCTCATTTAGGGAGAAATTTTGATTTCCCAGCCATGAGCTATGTGGCGCTGCCCGTTTTGGTTGTTTTTTTTTTTTTCCCTCCCAAGCTAAGACTTCATGGAAACGCTCTCTCCAAGGACTGGCAGCAACAAAACAACAGCCACCGCATTATCTCTCTGCTCAAGGCAGATACAGGTTCACCTAGAGGCAGAGCCGAGTATCCGAGGATATCAGCAAGTTCCTGGCTCTGGCTGTACTACAAAAGACACAGACCTGTCCTTTTGGAACAGGGGGATATGAAATTGCAGCCCTTACATTTGCAAAGCACCTGGAGAGTAAATGAAAGGGAGGAGAGGCTCAGGCATGGGAAAGAGGCACAGCCTTAATGGGGAGAGCAGAGCAGCACCAGCCAGGATGTTTCCGATTCTTCCGCTTGGGCACAGCGGACCTTGGAGTAGCCGCGGTGGCTGTCTTATCTGTCAGACGAAAGTGGTAAACGCGTGCTTAGCTTCTGAAGCCCTCGGGAGGCTCGGATCATCCACGTCTGGACATCAGGGACTGCAGCGCTCCCGGGGGAGGACAGTCCCGGAGGCTTTGGGGGTGGATGGGAGGGTGGGCAGCACCCTGCGGCGCTCCAGGTCCCCCGCTCCGCTCATCTGGTCTCAAGGCATTACCCCGAAAGGCAAAAGCCCTAAGGTCTGCTGGAGCCTGAGGGCACCGGGCACCACGAGGCGGGTGGCCAAAGCGAGACCAGGCGGCTGGTTCTGGCAGCGCCAGGCCGGGGCTGGGCCAGGCCACGTTGTCCGGGGAAGAGACAGGACCGCTCGGGCATCCCCAGGTCCTTTCTCCCGGTGAATAGCGCTGCAGCATGAGCATGCAACAGGTAGTCCTTACTTTGTAAAGGCTGCAAAGGTGAAAAAAAATAACATTCAAATCAGAGCTGTATTTACAGGTCTCCAGGAACTGGGAGCAGCTCCACGGCCGCGCCCCGGGCAGCCGGCGTGGGCAGCGCGAGCCGGGAGAGCGGCGATGGGCGGGATGTCGGCGGGGCCGAGGGCGAGGGCGGTTCCAGCCCCGGGAGAAAGCCGGGGCTTGGAGCGACAGCGGAGGGGGAGGAGGTGGCCAAGGTCCCTCCCCGTCCCTGGCTGAGGGACAGACCTCCCGGACAGGGCGGTGTGGTCCTTCCGCGAGTGGGCAGGCGATGAAAGCTCTGCTCCGGGGCACCCAGCGGTGATGCCATGCTATGCTGGGCGCTTTTTTTAATCTCTTGAAAAGTCCACTTCTGTTAGCGCTCTCTATTTTCCACCCGTTGGCATCGCTGCCAGACGGCTGGGTTCCCGCATCCAAATGTGCCTTCCAGGTCACACGGCAGAGTACCTTTTGTGGCAAAGATTGCATTGGCTGCTGCCGGTGCGTGCATCTACTAGAGCTACCGGCAGGACTTCGTTGGGCCACGTCCTTTAAAAATTACAGAAAATACTTTGAGGAGAGACAAATGCAACAAACCCACTCATAAGTGTAAGCCCCCTCATTCTCCCTCCGTGTACAACATTAGTAATTTACTTGTTTGGGTGAGATAACCAGCATATAGAAGCAATATGAAGTGGCTCAGTTGATCTAGAAAAATGGCTTATAAAATACAAACTACTGTTATATTTTAATAACATAGCATTTGCATAAGGCCATCATACATTATCAGTGTTTCCTACCAAGTTATTGTGCTCCAACTTGGTTTTTTTAATTATTATTTTTTAATTTTTTTTTTGTCAATACACTGTTGGGCAGTTCAAGGAATTCTCCTTTATCAGAATGTGAAAGAGAGTGAAAGAAATGGCAATTGCTGTATTTCATAATGAGAAATAGTAATTACTAGGGAAACACTAAATATTATAGATGTTGCCCTCCATGAGAGATATCATAAATGTTGTTTCGCACTACTATATCACCATTCTCACTTGGTTTTGGCTATAAATTCCAAGAATAGGTGGGAATTCCAGCTTGACTTACTAGATTTGCAAAGTGTTTATGCCTGTGATGAAAGGGGAACTGCTCTGTGGTAATTTATGAGTACCCTGTTTTGACTTTGCTCCATGAAGAGAAAGGTTCAATTCAAAAGGAAAATGAAAGGAAAAGTATGGCTCAAGATAAGCCACTTTTCTACGAACAATAGCTGAGGGACAGTGCCAGGCTTCTTTGCACTGGAGGGGAAAAGAATTAGGGATGTGAAAAAAGGAGCACATTCACAAAAGGCTGGGAATTGTCTGGGAGAATTAATCTGAGATACTTAAGTGCTTGACAGAGCCCAGTTTCCTGTGGTTACCTTGTAAATTTTACATTGCAAATACATGAATAAATATTTTTTTTTCTATCTTACTTGTCTCCCCCCCACCAAAAACTTTGTTTCAACTGCTAAATACTTTATGTTTAAGATGTTATATCGCTGTGCATCACCAACCACGAGCTCCTGCAAGCCAAGAGGACTAAAACTCATCCTGACTTCTGAGGAGGTGCCCTTGTCAAACAGAGACTCAGAATAATGAAAGGCCCATGACAAGGCAGGGTGACCTCAGACTGGAAAGGAGACTGGAGAATAGATACTTCTGTAAACTCTGTGTACCTTTGTGTTCTGTGCATCTTCCTCTCATTGAAACACAGTAATGTTCACTACCCTGGGCAGCACCAGTTCAACTAGGCACCTTAACAAAGTCATTTATTCACATTAATGCTCAAACCAAATCGGGCTGTGGCACTGAAAACATGCTGCAACAGAACACGTTAGAGCGAGATGAGTGATCAGTCACATCAGGATCCCTTTATGCTGTGCTGGCAGTACAAGGCATTTAATAACAAAGAAATGCAGCCCCTGTAGCCCTCCCTGGGCACGTGCCTGGCTGGGTGCAGACAGCAGATTTGTGTGGTATGAGGCCAGCTGTAGGATTTTGGCTGTGTTCCTCTGTCCTCTGCTGCCGTGCAATGCCATTCGGAGATCCCTAGAAGAACGATGTAAACAGGCATGGCGTGCATGAGGATAAGACCCTAATATGAAAGCTAAGTACATACCACAGAAATCTCCACTGGGCTAGGCAAATGCCCAGTAAGAATTACTGGCATCATATTACTTATTTATTTATATCAAAACATTTTTTCCTTTACTTGAAAGTCGTTATTGGTCCTTACAGGAACACGGAGTCACAGACTACCAAGACCCCCCCAATTCTCCTCTCTCTTTCTTTTAATTTGTTTGTAATGTCCAATTGTTTTCTCTTATCGTAAATTAGTCATGCACTCCCTCCTGGTGGAATGGTTTCTTATATGCTTGTGTAGCTCTTAACATAATAGGACGTCTGGGTGTTGGTTGAATAATACAAATAATCAGACATAACACTTTTACAACATGTTTATTTTGGCAATGCTGATATCCTTTGTCTGATTAATGCTGACATTTGATAACTGAGCTGTATTTGCACAAATAATTATGAAAAGTAGATGCTAAGCCTGACTACTTAGATTAGCTATCACACATCTTACAAAGCATGAGACAGTTTTTGGCAGTGCAGGACTGCCTAAATTCTTTTCTAGGGCTGAGGCACAAGAGAGTTTACAATTACTTAGAGAAGAAGTGAAGAGGCTCAATCTAAATGTAAATTTGTCCCTCACCAGCCCAGCTTACAGTGGCCTAAGCCTAAGCTGTTATTTTCTCCTATTTCAAATCCCAATTTGAGATCTTCTTCAATGGCACCATAAGAGCAGCCAACTTATAATGGCCAGGCTCAGAGTTACAAGGGAGCACTGACGTTTACAGAACTAAATCAAAATAGTAAATGAAGACACAAATGCATCCATACAGGCCATATGTATGGATAACCTAGCATAAGTCTGGTTGAGTCTATCATTATTCCCCCTTTATGTGTTGCAGATCATGAGCTGTAATTTCTTTGTGGCCACATTGTGCTCTGTGATTATACCATCCCAGAGGAATCCTAATCAGGGCCAGCAGGTGTTACAGTGACACGTTAACAACAGCAATGAGGCATAGCTTCCACAGAAAAACGTGTGACATTTTCAAGTTCACAAATCCTGTTTTGTTTTCTTTTTTTCTGCAAACTCTCACTCAACTGCTCTCTCTCCCTGAGGGATTCAAAGCCCTAAAGACCTTTTTTAAGCTTTATTCCTTGTCCCAGGAGTTCTATCTAGATTGTCACTTCTTGCTCTTTATTTGTACAAAACCTGGTTGTTAAAGGTTTCAGTTCTTCACTGGAGCTTCTGTCCCACAGTAATGATATTACTAATTGCCATAACTCAATCAGGAAATGGAAATAATTGCATGACTAGCTCCTGTAAGGGACTTTGCAGTAGAAGAAGAGCACAGGGAGATGTTAGGCACATTCATCCAAAACTGTGATCCCCCAAAATTCATCAGCCAACCCTACAGGCTCCTAACTCTGTTGGTAATCTTAATTTTGGCTGGCCATAAAGCTCCATGGATGACCCAAACTTTTTCCTTGTATATGTCCATGCCTGCTCATTTGGAGCCAGCAACGGAGCCCCTGGGCATTGTGCAGTTATCACCAACGCTTTCTTTAGGAATTTTTGGGGTCCACACAAAACACAGAGGCAATCAGCTTTGATGAGAGAACAGCAGTACCTCACCTCTTGCAGAGGTGGCCATGTGACAGGGCAGCAAGTGAGAAGCCTGACTTTGAAGCCTTCCTCAGAGTGCAGGGATTAAAGACCAAACACTTAAATACCAAGGGGCTGACGGGCCTCACTGACTGCTGTCAGTAATTCCTTCTGGTGCTGAGCCTTTGGGTGTGCGTGTGAGAAACCTCCTGGGATCAGGCTCAGGTTGGGAAGCAAACATGTCTCTTGCACCCTTGCTGGGGAGAGAACTTGTGCCTCCCTCTGCAAGCAGCAGGTGGTTCCCATAGCTGAAGCCATCCCTCCTCTTCCCGAATATGGAGCTACCTCCTCTCCCAGTTCCTCCAGCTCTTCGTTAGTCACTGCTACCCAGGCTGAAATCTACAACCCAGTTACAGGTGGGTGTTCCCAAGTCTGCACTGTTCCTCTTTCAATATCCAAGGAAATGTCAAAGAGCCAGAATGCAAAGTCCTTTATGTTCAGCACCACAAAGGCAGAGTTTTTCCAGTCTGGTGCCTGTTTGAGAGTCACAAAAGTTCATGCTGAGGACTGACTTGGCCTGTTACCCACGGTCCCATCTCTGCAGAGTACAGCCAGCTGTCATTTCCAGTGGGAAAATAACCTCCAAAATTATATATCATGCTACTGTACCGAGGAGCATACACCCTGCTGTTGGAGTTATTGCCTCTTTTAGAACTAAATAAAGAAAACGTGGTTTCTAATATTAATAAATTTGTACTTTTTCTCCTCACAAACCACCTGTGATGTCAATAAACACCCACATGCACACTTTAAAATTTATCATTCGCTTCCCATTGTAGGCACAAGTACTTAGGATCTGCTATTGTCCATAGCACACCACTGTGTGCCACTCATTTTCCAGCTCCCTAACTTTCAAAGGATCATTTATATCTGATGACATGCAACAGGGAGAGACCAAATAAGTCATAAATCATTGAGAACCAAAGGCTGTCCCTAATCATAGGCACCAGAAGAGGAACAGCTCGTTTTGGGTCTCCCACCACAGACAGTATGGAGCTGGCACAGAAAGGTAGGATTAATTTATCAGGTATTCAATGGGAAGAAAGAAAGATGGGTCATATACTTGTTACTTACTGAAGATGGATGCTTTTCACAGTTTCTGGTTATTGAAATTGATATGCATTACTGGATACACTGTTTGTAAGATACAGTTTGACAGAATCTCAACACCAGAAATATTTCACAGAATTATGAGACATTTTAAAAGCTAAGGAGCCAGACTAATAAGATGCCTGCTGGTTGGCAGTGGGATTAGTTTGGATATCCTGCAAGGAAAGTGTCACCTTACACTTAGCAAAACACCAGTCTTAGAATCTTACAAATTATCCATTTCTAATGGTACAGTTGGCTGAAGAAAGCTACAGAAAATATCATATTCTGCACACACATATACCTCTGGTAAGTAACCAATATCCCAGTATAGCAAACATTTAGTAGGATTAACTTCCTAGATATATCTCTGCCAAATTTAGCTATTAGAGTCAGTATTTTTCCACAGTGCTTCATTCCCACTTGTATTATTTCCTCCTACCCTTAGCACCTCTGCAACAATTTTTTTCTGACCGTGACTAAGGAGGCTGTTCCCAGCAGATTTTCATTCATTCGCACTTCAATTCCTCCTAAGATGCATGGGCAGACACGCTGTATTTTTGTTTTACCTATTTTCATTAATTTCTATAAATCTACCTCCATTTTATCCTAAACCTTTAGGACCCCTGGCTTTAGTGCCAGTTCCCTTCAAAGCTGTAGCCATTTTTGATTTAAGTCTGTTTTTGAGACAGCTGCTCCTTAGTTCTTTTCCTGTCTCTGAAAATCCCAAACAATTGCTTCTTACAAATACTCTGACTGTGATGGTTTAGGAGTTGCTTTGTCCTCAGTGCATCTGCTGCTCTATTAGGGCTCAGAAAAGCTGATTGCCAAAGTCTGCTTCACAATTCCTGTATTTCCACATGGAATTTCCTCTCCAGACCTCCCATCCAAATTTGGGGCAGGTCATTGCATTCCCATGTGACACACAAGCTCTCGATTATGCAGCACCTTTGAGGCAAGCACACAGTTACCTCCTGCAGTTGAGACTCAGCTGAGAAGGCTCCGCAATGAGTTGAGGAAT
Organism: Eulacestoma nigropectus; assembly: GCA_013397775.1. Lineage (NCBI taxonomy): Eukaryota > Metazoa > Chordata > Aves > Passeriformes > Eulacestoma > Eulacestoma nigropectus. The sequence goes on along the minus strand of VZTE01005045.1, from coordinate 6,189,413 downwards.
CAGTGATTTTTAAAGAACATGCAAACAGTGTTTAAGGACCAAAATTAAAGGCTCAGAAGAAGCAGAGCCAACAAGCAGGAATGCATTGTCCTGACATAAAGAGAAGTATAAGCAAGTAAGACCGATTTCCATTCACTGGAGGAATGTTTGGAAGACAGGCCATTGATTGTGGGAAACGTGGAAGAATACAATACCTATGATCTCAGCACAATATATCTCACCAAGAATGGTATTAGGGGTATTCTCAGGGTTCTGTGTTCTTTCAGTATATATGTAATTGACTTTAATTTTTGAATTTAAGTAAATATGCTAGCACTTCCTATTCAGAAGTCAAAGAAGCAGCTTTGCTTGCTTTCTTGTCTTGTAGGGTATTACAGTTTGTTTCTTATCAGTAGCAGAACAGAGAGTGGTGTTTCCCTGCACCTGTAACAGATGGTTCAACAATAAACATGTTCACTAAACCAGGGAGTTAATAGTCACTGAAAAATATTTTCAGATCAGCAGACCCTTGTAGCATATCCAAGAGGTGTCCTTAGCACTGAATTATTAGAATTTTTAAAAAGGCTCAAAAATTTGACATGCTGTATCTTTAAAACACTTTGGGGGTTTTCTTTTTTGAGGCTAGATTAAAGCAGTTCTTTATATAATTTAGTATCAGAAATGCTGGTGTTTTATAAAGAATAAGGTACAATCTGATAACTAACTGTTTTACTGCATTTCAGGTTGTAGAGTAGAGCCCAGAATTGTGTTGAAGTGTCTTGCCAGGGCAGGAAAAACAAGGAAGAAGAAAAGTTTTCTAGTTATCTTATCTTGTAAAAAAGCTTGGAGTCTGTTCTCCAGTTTCTGAAGGAAGAAATATCTCTTTATGAACTTCTTGCCTAGCAATGGAATTAAAGCTCTGCTAATCTTTATTTAAAACTGTGATGTGACAGCATAGTGCTAGCACCGACCAGCCTTGTGACGTTAAATGTATTTAAGTGCCTCACCTGCACAATAATTAGTCCAATACTCATATGAAGATCTTTTTACATTAAAGACAAGATAAACCAAACCCTCAGTTTATTGGATATGTATCTTGGTCTGGGAGTGATTACAAGTTCACACTGCTGTCCTTCTTACACTGATGCTGCAACTTCCTAAATTAATTTTATCCTGACCCTTGTTAAGAACAGGCACTTGTTGGAGAGATGCCACAGCAGTGGGTGTCCCAGGAGTGTTGCTCATATCTGACCCCAGTCCTTCAGCCCTGAGCTGAGAGGAGACAGGACCTGGGTTTGGTTTTCCACCCTTTCTTTCATCCGGGCTGCTGTGGGCTTGGCTCTCTGTCCCAAGGGCTTGTGTTCTCCATCCCCAAGGAGGGGCTGGTGAGCCTGGTGGTTTGCTTATCTCTAGGTAGCTGGGCCATGTGAATGGTCCAGGAGCGCGGGCTGGAGTGTGGGCTGGAGCCCTGCACGTGCTGCTCTGCTGCTCGTTTCCCTGGAGAACATTAAATCCACTGACTACAGTGGCACAGCTTGTGACCGCTTGGATAAGACTAGATTAAGCTCAGAGGAAAAAAAAGAGTAGGAAGATATCCCTTCCAAAAGGGGATGTCAGCAGTGAAGTGAAATCACAAACCAGCTGCCGTTCTGTGTCAGTGCAGAAGATGATTCAGCATTGGTTGCAACACAGACATTAATTAAAAATAATAAAATGAAGCCATTGAGACTTCCACAGAAAATCTAACATTCTTCTAAACATCAAGAGCTTATGAAATGCATAATAAACCATTTAGTTCAAAATTTTCTGAAGAGTTTTTATAAAATCTGACTTCAGAGGTTCTTGACAATTCATCTTAAAGTGAGCTAACAACTTACTGCAGAGTGGCAAGTATGTAGGTATAACTGGAAAAAAAGGAAAACTGTTAATCATTGAACTTGTCAAGGAATATCACAATAGGATTGGCATTTTCAACCTGTTTATCTGAAATTTAGAAGAGAAAGGGAACATCTTCATTCACCAAATTTGCTCATAGCAAAATACTATTCTGGTGGCTCCAGACTGTGACAGACTCTAGGAAAACCTTAATGAAATTTCAGATTTACCAATTTTGTGGTAAACTAAATTTAGACCCAAGCAAGACTAGGAACTAGAGATGAGCAAATAATTCTTTCTAAAATGCATTCAGCATATATAGCTTTTGTATGTGTTTGAGAAATGCTGAAGACATTTATGTGAATATCATAAAGAGAGGTTTCTAAAAGTTTAGAATTAGCTGAATTGAGTGAATAGAAAAAGAAATGTACGATAGAGTGGAAAATGTGACAGTACGACATAAAACATGGATGAGCCTTTCTTCGCCAATTCTGTATGAAAGGGAACTCTACAGGATTTTGAAAATATAAGCTAAAACATATACTCTACATCATAGCTTAGCAGCAATAAGAAAAACTAAGCTAACAAATACAAAATGAAGTTTAGAATAACAACAGGAGTAAATACAGAATGGGGGAGAAAAATTTGTATTTTGAAGGAAAACGAGAGAAGGACAATAGAGAAGCTCAGAGAGTTTGTAGACCCAAAATGATCAGTTTGTTGTCACAAGAACCTCTTTAATGTTGTCTATTCATTTGGACAAGTCAAGAAATATTTCAGTAGTTAAAAACATAACTTTAGTTCGCTTTGAAAAGGAACTACTCTGTGAGTTAAAAGTAAAAATGTGTTGGTCGACATTATCTGACCACCCCAGCCAGTGGGCATTGTAGCTGTGTGTGCTGAGAACAACTCGGAGATGAGAACTGGATTAACCTTTCATCATTTTATGAAGATCTGTGCTGAGCCTGTTTTGGCACTCCTTACAGATAACTAGCATTGGATTGTAAGTTACATTGCACACCCAGATTTCTGTAAATCTACCATCACACAGCAAAGTGGAAAATTCGGAGGAAAGGAGAAAAAATATGGATGAGGAGAAAAAGGAAAGCAAGGTTACAAATAAAATTACCTCCCAACAATTCATAAAATACCCCTAGGTCCAGGACATACTTCCTGTTACAGTATATTTGGAAAACTATCCCAGTGCAGCCTGACAATGACTTGTACCTCCCTCTCTTCCACGTGTCACACGCCCTTTCCAAGTGGATGAAGAATATGGAGGGCAGGGAGGAGGAGGGGACTGGTGGAGGCTCCATGAGTCACCATGGCTGTGTATAACACCTGCTGGCTGTGCCTCCCTCTAACAAATCCACCCCACACACCACAGACCTTTCTTGCATGGGGGTGTCCCTCTGCTTTCTGTGTTCAGTGATGCAGAAGTCTTTCACCCCTCCGAGGGTGAGCAGCTTTGCTCCAAGGAGTCTCAGTATAACATGGCAATTCATAAGGAACACAGCAGTGCAATTCCAGTTCAACAACAATGAGTTTATGTTCGTGCCCCCTCTCATTTTTAATTCATGAATACATTAATTTTGTATCATTTTCATCATAACTAGAGCTTTTCCTGCAAAAGAACACTAAGGATTCATTATTTTTATCTTTTTTCCCTACTATTCTGCTTTGCTCTTAGTCACCTTCTCTACATGAATCAATATTACTTTTCCCAAAAAACAGGCATGTGGGATTTATTCAGGCAAAGTGCTGATATTAAAACTGGGACAATTCCCTTAGCAATAAACAGCAAACAATAATGTAAAGCATTATGGTATGACAGCCATCATCCAAATGAAGAATACACACCTGACTCATCCTTTTTGCTGTCTGTCAACAGCAATACATTTGGATGTGGCAGTGCCTTTGTATGCCACACAACACGTTGCCTTCTCATTTCTTTTGGACTTTCATACTAAAAATCTGTTCTCCACATTCCAAAGATGTTTATCTGTTTTTATAACACTCCTGTTCTTCATTGAAGGCCAAGAAGGATAAATTGGCACTTGTTGCCAATTATTTTTAAGTTTATCACATTTTGTAACTTTAAAGCTCCCTTTAGCTGCTTTAATTTTGCACTCTGTACACCATCCTTTTTCCATTTAAGACAAGAGTTCACTATCTCAGGAGGCAAAGCCATGTACTATTTTAACAGACTCCCAAAGAGGTGAAAAAGTTATGAATGGATCCTGTGGTCTAGATGAACACCTATTATGCTGATGTGACCGCATGAAACACAAAAAGAGGATAAAAAGGAGGTTCACTTTTGGCATTTAGATTCTTTTCCTTTACTATGCTTTCCCTGAAGCATGTTCTTGCCTTTGTTTAAGTCCATCTCCTCCTTTCTCTTCTCTTCTAACTCCTGCTCATTCAGAGTATTAAAATCCCCTTTGTCCTTTGGGCCACATTACTCCTATCTTCAAATCCTTGTCGTCTGCAGCATCATTTTTAAGGTCTGATCCTCCCATCTTTGTGGGGCTACCCATGCTTCATGCTTCTTTCCAAGCATAAAATCTAATCAGGGTAAGAAAGAAGCCGGAGGCCTGCAGAATTTGAAACCATGATGTTTAAGTCTGGCAGTAGGTCAAGGCAGAGATGCAACTGCAGAGCTGCATTTTGGTGTGTTTTTTATGCCTGATCTGTAGCAGAGATGAGTTATGTAAACCACCTGTTGAAACCTTTGTGTGGTGGAAAATCACAGTGCCAGGAAATATACCATCAGAAAGAGAACAGGGAAGGAGAGGGAAGAAGATAACAGCTGCTCAGTGAACTCATACCTCACTATGGGATGAAAGAAGGTGACCAGGAAAACCTAGTCATGAGTACTTGGCAGTGTTGTCCTGCCTCGCCTCCGCAAGAGCAAGTAACACCCATCTACTGCAGGAACAGCAGTCACAGCCTTTCATGATGGATAAAAACTATGGCTTCAATCTCTCTCTCTCTTTTTTTTTTCCTCCCCAAAATGGCACATTTATGGTGTTTACCCTTGAAGAACTTTCAAGAATATGTACTGATTAGTTTGATGCAAAATTAGTTAAAGACTAGGAATGATGATATATGTCTCCATTCCTGTATCATGCATGGGATACGATGGGAGAAACCAGGTTACAGCTCTGCTAAGTTAATAAATGCTGTTTGGGGTATCACTGTGATTGCACAGACTACAGGCAAGCTCAGGACCGGAGTGCAGGTGACACTTCAATGGTCACTGTGTGTTCAGAGACGAGCCAGGTACATGTTTTTCTATGTCCAAGCTCATTGTCTGCAACAGTGCAGCTCCCTGGAATGAATCTGGAGTCTCCTTCAGTGACTTACACTTTGGGAGGAACCAACTGCTACAACCATGAAGGTTCAGACTCGAGTCCTGCTGCTCTTATTTCATATAATATTTGTAGCCTCTTAACAGTCCTGCAAACTCAGAGATTAGCCCCAAAGCTAGAGGTCAGATTTTCAGGCTGTGTCTCAATGGCTTGATAATGTTCTTCTAAATATGGGAAAAATTCATAGGAAATTACAAACTGTAAATTCAGTATTCAATAGATTATATGCTTTACTTTTTTATTCTTTGGTATCTTGGTGAATTTGCCCATAAATCTGTGTTGCTACTGCTTGTTTTATCTGATAAGTGATATTAAATAATGCTATTCTTTTGGCTGGGTGTCATTTGTCCCAATTAGTACGCACATTTGAAATTTTACGTTATATTAAATGAAGACTACAACCCAAGCAGAACTATCAAATATAAGGTTAAGAATTGAAATCTATATTGTTAACTCAAGGCTACCACACAGTAAAGAGCAAAGCCTTTTAAAGAATACCATACAATACATTACAGATCTAAGCTTTTCAAATCAGGATATGCAGGATTAGGGTTACATTTAAATCCAAACATGATAAAACGGAAAAACCAAATAGGCAAAACAGGACTATTTTACAGTGTTACATAAGAACTCATATAGGAAAGTAATTCAACCCCTGATTCTATTTTGTAATGGTATCAGGAGGAAAAACAATATTTAAAAACATGAAATTTTTTTTTTTTTAATTTGTCCTTATCTGATACCATAAATATCAAAATACTTTAATCCAAACTGTATGGCTGTTGCCATCACAGCGCAGAGCTCATTTTGTTTGTGAGCCTCAGTCCTGTGTTTTCTGTTTCAGCACATTTTAGCTTCTCTTCAGTACCAGCTCAGCTCTGACATTTGGGAGTTTGTGACCACTGAAATACTCAGCTTCATGATGCTTTTCAAATAACCACAGCATTATCTACACTACATACTATTTTCAAGCTTGTCACAGATATTCTCAGTACTGACTCAGTCTTGAAGTCCCTCGCATTTTCAGGAGAAAATGCTAAGATTACACTATCCTTTGGGACTATGTATACTGCCTACATAATATACATCTACTTTGTAAGCAGCTTAGGGTAGGAACCATGTATTATATAAAGTTGGGTGTATAGCCCAATGCCCTTATTTAGTAATAACCCATGCTTCCACTCCTCCTGACTGCAGTGCCTGGTGGCAGACTGGGATTTGTTTGTGAGGAGATGAGTGGTAGCACAGTAACATGTACTAAAATGCACTTGTTATCCCTGCCTCTCTCACTCAAAGATGAAGACGGCAAGCAGCCAGCGGCATAACCTCCTTGGTAATTGATATGCGTAAGAGGCTCCTAGATCCCATCCATGCTGTTCCATCTTCTACCTCCCCAGGAAGAAATGCTGTGGTGGAGACAGCAGCATTATCCTCAGGAGGGTACGATTGCTCCCTTCCTTTCCTGTCTCCCTCACACTCTCCCCTGGGCTCTCAGAAAAATATGTTGCCTTTGAAACTCATGTGCCAGGATATTATTCAAAGATTTATGGTTCCTGATTCTTGCTACAGTCCGCTTTTGTGGCTTTGTTTACTTGGCAGGGTGAGGGAGGGAGGAGGGAACTGGATTAGCCTCAAAACCCCACAACAAAAGGCAGAAAAGCGCTGCTTTAGGCATTTAATAATCTGCATTTCTAGAGAATTACTGAATGTGCCGGAATTATCTCTTGAAAATCTGGTGTATTTTAAAAGAGTTATTCATAGCACTTAAGAAACACTTCACATCAAAATAGATTTGAAATCAACAGGAGTTTTGTTCTGATCTGGTAACCACTGTCACATACCATAAGAAAAGAGCAAAACAAAACGTTCTGGTTTTATTTACTCTACATTTAGAAGCATAAACGCTACACTGATAAAAATAATCAGAACCACTGGGATCCAAGCACTGGAAAGAAGAAAGGCAAACAATTCAGGGTTTTGGTCAAGTGAACAATTTTCTTCCTATTTGTAAAGACCTTTACACCTGAGAGGGTACTAAAGCATTTCCCTGAACATCATTTGGAGAGAGGACTGGTGTATTGCTTTTGTTGATATATTTTTTTTAGGAGAGGAAGAAAACTACCTAGTCTTTGCTCATGGTATTGGACAGATATCATGCAGTGGCTCAAAACACTAATTTGCTTAATTGCATTAGTCTACTCCCCTCCTGTTATGGGAATTCAAGCTTCAATGGCAAATTCAACCTCCTAATGAGATTATGGTGACGTTCCCAATATGAGGTTGTGGGGTGACAAAGGAGCCACGCGTTTCCGTGGTGACTGGCTGAGTGGTTAACCCTGGTAAGATGGGGTGGAGGGGAGAATCAGCCTGAGTGACAGTACTTCATGCTTTAAACTTCAGTTCATGGCTGAGCAAAGCAGAAATAGTGCCAAGCAACGACCATGGGGAAATTACCCTTGTTTTAATCTTTGTCTCCTCCAGCTGATGTCAGTAGAAGGGGACAAGACAAAGGACCTCACGCTGTGGTAAAGATCATTAAAACAGAAGAGTATAAAGCCATGGACATGCCTGCGTCATCTATTAAATATTAATATCAGTTGAATGCAGATATTTTTCTTTGTTATGCTATTTGTTACTACCATTATTATTATACCTTTAATCCATTTCATGTAGTTTTATTCCTTTTTTAAGCTCCTTTGTAATGAAGGTGCCTTTTAGTCAGCTCCACCAGCTAATCAGATTGCTTTCCCTTCATTACTCACATTGAGCTTTTAAAGCCTGAAGCCTAAGCTAACTGGAATATATGGTCACGATTTAAGTAATGTGGAAGAGCTGAAACTATGCCAGAAACACAGCACATAGCTGTGTTTGTATCGCCTTCATATTAAGAGCAGGTGAGATGCTTTTGAATCAGGGACCATTCAATCAAAACCATGCCCAATTACTGTACAGGACTATAACAGATGTGTTTATCACTCACATATTTCAGTGGAAACAACTAATAGCCTTTTCTGCCATTTATCCAATAAATTTTGAGAAGACAAATGCAGGGCAATGTTAAAGAGATCATGTCTGTGAATGGAGAACGACAATAATTTTTTGGGAGTATATTATTTTTTCCCAAGGCAAAGATATTTCTGAGTCAGAGGACAATGCTGCCCACATGCAATTAAGGAGTCTATAACCCACACACATGGATCCCCTGAGCCCAGTTTAGTTCAGAGCAGTGCAAATCTAGAGAATTTCCATTGTGGTCAGTAAAGTTAAGCTGTTGTCAGAAACACCCATAAAGGCAAAACTGTTACCTCTTTTCACAAGCCTGCATAAGTGAGAAAAGATTGGAGGCGCAGGCCCGTGGGCAAAACTGAATGAAGGGCTTCAAGGGCCAGATGAATTCAAAAGTGATAAAAAACTTACTCTGACCACCAAGCAGCAGTGGTGTGTGATTAGCCTCTCTGGTATGTGGCTGCTGCCCGGGACTGTGGTGGTGGGGAACAGCAACCTGGTGCAAGGGCAAGAAGAAAAGGAGAGACCATTACTACGTGACACCACCAGCAGCAACTCCTAATTCCTCTATGCTCTAATTTAGTACAACTGAGAGTGTCATCAATTGCTGAAATCTTTTCACTATTTTTAAACCTTAGGGAGCAAATGGAAATCACATTTTAAAGACGGAAACTTAATTAGGGTTTCTGAGAGCTAGTCATTTACCAAAGGAGAAGCGACAAGGGCAGCTCTACATTCCTTACCTCTCCTCTGGGAAGGTTTCTGATGTCTGCTGCCGATCCGCGCGGCGTTTCTTTTATTGTGGATTTATCTGTGATGGCTCCTGGCAGATCAGTTTGATGTAGCTGATCATCAGGATTAAAATGGAAGAATCAGTAGGTTTTTCAGTTTGCATTTTTGTTTTCCTCAGCACTTTTAGGAAAGCCTGTAATTCTCATAATCACATCCTGACCTTGATTCCCAAGATCATCTATTTTTGAAGATACCTACACTGTAATCAAAGTTGCCATTACGGCATTGCTAGTTACACGTGTAGCTGCTTTCATCTAGCTAGACTCAGATTAAAGGTTCCTGCAACATTTAGGCTGCTGAAGCCAGTGGCAGGAAGGCTGTTGCAGCAGTGGAGCCCTTACAGCCCCACAGGGGATGATGGGCATCCACTTGTGAGGACCAAGGGCTCAGTGGCCCTTCCCATGACAGCTCCTGCCTCTATGGCTCTGCTGGAGTCACACTTTGGCCTCCTAGAAATACCTTGTTACCCCCAGCACGATCAGTTGTCTGCAGTTAGGTCTTTAAAACATGACCTTCTTCAGTCCTTCAGCCCAAGTATTTAGTAAGTGCATGGACAATTTTGCTCATTAAGTTCTCACAGTGCATGTGCGGTGAAAGCAGCAGCCACTGTTGTGGCTATGACACACATTTACAGCTTCTCCTCTTTAACTCTGGAGGTTTTTTCTGAAAATTTTTCTGTCTCGGCTTTCTTCAAGTTTCTTTGTTTCCTGTTGCTCTAGAGCTCAGGAGAAGTCGTTCTGGTGTACTTCTGAAAGTTCAGCAGGATGAGTAAGTTAGCAGTTTAAGAGGCTGAGAGGCTGGGAAGAAGGTGAGATAATCACAGCACCTTTATAAGGTATTTAACACATAATAAAATACAATCAAATATTTTGATAAATAAATTAGGAGCCTAATGTCTCTTGGCTTTCCTAACAGTGAAAGAGATGACTCGTCCTGATTCCACTTGGTGGAGGAATCTAATTTAAGCATCCAGATTCAGATGAGTTAGTATATGATGTGATGACTCCTTCCCACTCTTGTTCATTTTTCCACTGCTCACATGGGTAGGAAATTCAGATGTATGTTACTATTTTTTTTTTTTTTGCCATGTCACGTGACCCCTTATTGCTAATGAGAAGAGATTAACCTTTTGAAATGTGAGGATGAAATTACACTCTTTTCAGGACTAGAGCCACAAGCTAATATAATAATGTAGAGCCTAGGAAAGAGCTATGGAGACACCCAGATCTCAGATCTGAAATTTGTTCCTATAATGAGAAAACCAGAACACTTATTAAATGGTTATTTAAACAGGCTCAGGATCACAATCCCAACCAATTCTGCTTTGGCCAGGAATAAAAAACAGTTAAGAGAGTAAGGATGCAAACCCGGACCTCCACCCACAGTTTCAGTGGGAGAAAAAATCATCTTCCAGATGGGTTTTGCCATTGACTAATCCTCCAACAGCAAGAATTTTTATTGGCATTAAGAGGCCTAGGAAATAAAATGAGCTCTTAAAATGCAGCCCCAACACTGTCTGGAACTGAATTTTGGGTGTGTAATATACACTCACAACAGACTTTGGCTGTACTATGTTTTGAACACAGCTGCGAGCACTCATGTAGTTATTCCCTTAGAAACATCCATCTTGGTTATGGAAATATTAAGAAATATGGTTCTAGAAAATAACTACTAGTCATTATGAGAGATCACTCTCATCTGACCAGAAGAACTGTTGAACATAGGCAATACTATGTGGAAATTAGAAAGAGTATGAAGGCAAAGGAATACCACGATATACCTTTGTTATGCTGCACTACCATAAATATAAACAAATGGGAGAAAATGCTCTCACGATTCCAGTTCAGAATTTGAGGGATTCCTTAGTTACAGTTCTGCCAGAGGTGAGGGGTCAAGGACACCGCCCTTCTCAATGCCAGCAACGTTTTCAGACTACCTGACATATGCTGAGGTGCTTGTGTATCTGCAGAGCAGGCAGAAAAAGGTATAATGCAATGGGCACTAAGTAGGTTCATCCAACTGTTGTGGTTTAACTCCAGCTGGCAACTAAGCATCACAAAGTCCCAGTCACTGCCCCCCCTACCAGTGGGGTGGGGGGAGAGAATAGGAAGACTCAAACTTATGAGTTGTGATAAAGATAGTTTCATGGGACAGAAAAGGAAGAAAATAATAATGATGAAAGAATTCAAATATACAAATCAAGTGTTGCACAGTGAGACAGCTCACCACCAACTGGTACCAGTCAGTTCCTGAGTGGTGGCCCCCAACCAGCTCCCCCCCAGTTCATATACAGAGCATGATGCCATATGGTATGGGATATCCCTTGGGTCAGTTGGGGTCAGCTGTCCAAGCTTTGTCCCCTCCCAATTTGTGCCTCTCCAGCCTTCTCACTGTCAGGGCACAAGAAGCTGAAAGGTGCTCTAAGTTGCTCTGCAACAATTGGAAACACCAGTGTGTTTTCAACCTTACTCTCATACTAAATCCAAAACACAGCACTGTACCAGCTACTAGGAAGAAAATTAACTTTGTCCAGCTGAAACCAGGACAGTAAATGCAGAAAATACTTATCTACATAAACTCGCCTCCCTTTTGGTTCTACTGTCTTGCACATCACTTGGAATGTCATGTCAAATAGTGCAATGCTAGAAAAAGAGGTTTTGCTGCTGTAGTTGACATAGTTTCAACAAAAGCTGAGGGCTGAAGTTTTCCGTTCACCACAAAAGTAGCCTGACGTTGTATATTTTAGAAACAAAGTACATACAAACCACTTCTTGTTGAAAGATGCTTCCACTCATATGCTAATGATTTTGTTGGGAAGATCTAGACTATGCTTTTTAATATTATCAACATTTGTTTCAGTTTCTCTTTTCCATTTCAGCCTGCCTGCTTCTTTCTTCCTTCCTTCTTTTCCATCCCTTCTAATTCTTCTGCTCCCACTGCAATAGTGTTCTGGAGGCTCCCGGCAGTCCTGTCCTGTAGGTCTATGCTTGCATGAGACTTTCATGTGACAGCTCCTTTGATCCAAGGGTCCGAGCCCTGCTTGCTGGGGCTGCCAGAGGGTGCTGGTGTGCAGCTTGCACAGTGCTCAGCCAGCTTCCTTCTGACTGGTAAGAGGCTGCTTTGATGGCTCATCTGGGCACACCAGGAGCTCAGCTCGGCTTAGCTAGTGCTGACAAGGTAGGCACTTCCCCCACTAAATCTGACAGCCTGACAATACAGGTTTAATACTAAGGAGGACAATTTCCTCTCCTGGTACCTCATTAATTTTTAATATCTCATGCCTTCTTCCTTTTCTCTTCAATTTTCACTCTCCCATCTAAATTCAATCTACTTGTGACATACTCCCATCCATTCTCCATTTTCTCTTTGTTTTCTCCTCAAACACTCCTGTAATTCTCTTCCCTAAAGTAGCAGTGGACAGGCACATGGAGTGGTTGAGGCCCTAAGTGGTTACTGAGCTCCTGAGCCCTCACTAACACAGCTTTGGACGGGGTAAAATGAGACAGAAGGGGACACGATGGGTCATGCACTCAGGAGAGAGGTCAGGGTGCCAGCCATGGCTGAGACACTTTCTAATGAGGAGCTTTTAACGGAGATCAAAGATGAGGCTGTCCAGATGTGCTACGGTTGCAGCGTGCCAGAGGAGGAAGGAAACAGGCCCATCTTTGCTGAAGCTTCTCACAGGAGAATGAGGGGATCTAAGGGAAGAAGGAAAGCATAAGGCTTTACCCAAGAGAGGCAGGGTAGATCTGACTCCCAGCTGAGTTACACGGTGCACAGCATGTGAGACACGAGGTTTGGCTGTCCCACACACCTACTCACATTTGCATTCTACCTCTTATTAATGTTAATTACTCTTATGTTTTGCTATAAGAGGGAGGGAGACGTGGACCTTAAAAGGCACACTGCTTTCAGAAAGCCATTACTGCAGCATAACCTCCTCCTCTTCTCATGGCGGAGCTCGGACAAATTAGACTTTCTCTGAAACCACTGACTTGCTAAAGTTTTTTGAAAAACTGAAACATACAAAAGAGCTCCATATTAATAAAATAGGAATTCAGTTTCTAGAGCTGATTAGAACTGGATGACTGATTCAATTAAAGAACCCTGATGCCTGTTGATCAAACTGATAACTGATGTTCTGCAGGGACTGCTTTTTGACCTATCCAGAGATAGGCAGGCACCTGGAGGCAAATGTCTAATTTTAATTTAGGCCACTTCATCAGACAAACCCCTCTTTTTTGTCATTTTTGTCTCTCAAACACTGATATTTACTTATGATGCCTACTTAGAGCTGTGCAGTGCATAGCAAATGTTGGTCTTATTGCAGAAAAACTGAAGTTCACTTTTTATCACTGGCCAAATTGTATGCTGTGTCCATTTAGGGGGAAAAGAGAAGTTGAACTGTTCAGAATAGCTGTCTTCCATTCTCCCTTGAGTTTCATTATCAATGACATTTTCTATTTCATCAGACACCTAAATTTTCTTTATGAGCTTCCAGCACAGCCTGGCATAACTGCCACTGTTTAAATCTCTCCTATACAAATACATTTTATCCATCAGTATCTCATGACCCAGGAAGACATAAAACTCAATTTACTCATTAACCTTAGCTTTCTGAAACTGCAATTACTGCCCTGTGCACAGTCAGTAATTGAATTGAAAACGGGTAGCATGCAAATGCCAGCTAGTGCTAGCTACTGCTAAATCCTGCATGCTTAGCAAAATTGCATGTGGCACACAGACAGCAGGTAGAAAAGCAGAGTGGTAGAAAGGAAAATGCACAAAGTAGCATGTGCAGGGATTAAGGAGATGCAAAAGACCAGACTCACAGGAACCCACTGAGTGGGAATAAACACAACATCATATTAGCTTAGGTTTACAATTACAGTTAATAGCAAGCAGTTATTACTTTTGCATTGAAAAGCATTTTCTGAGCGGATGGTTTCACCACAGAATCAGATCTTTTCTTCCTGCCTTTTGTAATTCAAGATGCTGGCTAACATTTTATAAAGCCTAGTATCTCCTGCCCCAGCTGTCATGAAAGAGATCAAGATATTACAAATAAGGACTGGCCCAACAGAATGAGATTCAACTTTAAGTGTGCTTGTCTTTCAACATTGTTACTTTCCATTTTCTTCCTCCCACTGAAGCATGAGTGTATGCTTATCCAGGCTTGCAGACAGTGCTTTTCCATTTTTCAGCTTGATCTATGTGTAGATGACCCTGGTCTCTTGCAGCTACATTTCATATCTCATCATGGCCATTGCAGAAGTATCTCACTGGTTGGCTGAGTGCATTTATCATGAAACCTCATATCCCTCTCATATTTAACTTGTTTTTTTAGATTCCTGGTTTCAGACCTAATTTCTTAATTTCTTCCTTCACTATTGGGAGACGCTCCAGTAAATAAAAAAAGCCACTTAAAAGATTGACTCACCATGGTTCTGAACCCATACCAGGCACACCTACATTAGTATTTTAATTCAGATCAGGACCATTCCTTCTTGCTGCACCTTGGTTCATGTCACAGAACCGTGTCGGAGAACATGAAGAGGATATCGACCCTAGGAGTCTGAAGCAGAAGCTGTTCTTCAGGAGCACAGGTAGCAAATTCCAACTGCTATTGGCAGCCACTGCCCAAGGCCAGAATACAACAAGCCCAGAGCAATCCCTTCCCCAGCAAGGTCCATTCAGTTTGGCAGAACTGCTCATTTTCGATTGCATCACGTGTTAAGACTGACACGTGATGCTATGCATCCATAGCATAAGTATACACAACCTTCTCCCGTTTTAATATGGTGGTGCCTTGCAAGAAGGCACCTACAGAGGATCTACAGCTATGTATAGAAAACAATACGTTATTTTGCTCATCTTTTTGTTGGAAGGGATATCTCTTTAATCTGATGCTTATTACAGTAGTTGTCTGGTTCTCCTCTTTGGCTGAACTTGTCTCAGCCTGACTGGTAACCTTGGTTTAGCTTGCTTAGCTGTAACAACACTTTTTTTTTCTAGTGATCAGACAGCTACTCCCCGTTCTATGTACTTTTGCTTATTTTAATCACATGATGTAATAGTTTTTAGAGAGACAATGGTGGCAGTTGGTTATTCTACATAGAACAATGTATTTGGGACTCACACATACAGCAGCCAGTGCAATTATAGAGGAATAACAGCAAGGCCTTCAAAGTGGGAACACTGGATGGGGTCTAGAAAAATACAGGCCTGGGCTGATAAGAGGGGGCTTGAAATCACACTAAGGATGCAAATACTCACCGATGGCAAATTAGAGCTACTCATAGTTTGGAGCTGGGAAAAACTAGTGTTAGGAGCAAAAGAGAGCAGAAAGCATTATCCGACATGTGCAAAATGTACTGTATATTGTAAATGCAGATGAGATGTACTTGCAGAGCAGTGGAAAAAAGCAAGGTCCATTAAAGTATCAGCAAACATGAAAATAGCCCCAGGTGGAAACCTAGAATAAGGAGGAAGTTGCCAACATCATGCTCCTCTTGGCAAAGAAGAGGAGCAACACCACACCCCACCCAGCGTGTGTGCATGTGCTCGTGTGCATTCTCTGCAACAGTCTAAATTGATTTTTTTCATACAGTGAGAAGTATTAATTTAGTTAGATAATAAGGACTGCGAAATTTAGTAACTGGAGTAATCTTTGTAACTGTGTATTTCATTTTATTTAAGTCTACTAAAATGTCAGTTAGACAAACAATACATTCTTGGCTTCCCAAGTAAAGCATGTCCCCATTTTTGCTTATAATAAGACTTTGAGAATAACAAACTGATTTCAATTAAGATGTATTTTGTTGCCAGTTTAAGTAATCCTTGTCTGGATGCACAGAATTCACAAAAAACCTGCAAAAGGTTATTTTGATATAGATTTGTATGCTAGACGTTAAAAGTAACCAAGCTTAAACTTTTCAATGTGTCAACGTGGAGATTTTCACTGCTTTTGAACTGCTTTTAATCTGCACTTGATTTGACAGAAATAGTGTAAATTGCCTGTGCTTTCTTTGGAGTGGTGACTATACACGTCTTGTACAAAAACCAACCATCTTGTCTTCCCTCCCACATACATTCCACTGAGGAGAGTTCTCTAAGGGACATTGGAGTGACATTGATTTGGGATAGTTGATAGATATTGGAATCAAAGAATAAAAGACACGTAGAAAAATAATATTGGAGATCTAAGAATATCTGTCATATCCAGCCATCATAGACTGCATGCAAAGGAAGATCCACTTGATCTAATTTACCTGGATTTATAAAAGCCATTCTACACATCCCTCACTGAAGGCTCTTAGAGATACTAAGATGCCATGGGACAAAAGTCCTCTTCTGGATGAATCGCTGATTAAATGATAAAAAGGTATTGTGTAAACTGATGCTGAAACCACATTTCTGAATGCAGTTCTGACCCTCTTGAAAAGAGATGATAAAAGAAAAGTTGTACATAGGAGGGCTGTAAGGATGTTTAAAGGTATGAAATGGCTTCAATAACAGGAACAACGAAGATAACAGGACTTGCCAAGACTGCAAAGGATATGACTGATGGAAACACTTGATACAAGATCTCAAAATTATGGGAAGTTATTTTACCATAGAAATGATAGAAAGGAAACAATTGTTCAACTGTTTCTTCTTGTAAGAGAATGCTGGGGGATGAAACAAATTAGCAGGTGATAAATTCAAAATTAAAGTAGCTTTTTTCCCATAGTCTGTTTTCATGATGTAGCACTTACTACCACAGTATATTGAAGGTATCAATAATCCACATGGGTCTAAAAAAAAATCAAGCAATTGGACCAATTCTTGGAAAAAAAATCCATTGTGCTATTACGATTCATCAGCTCAGGGACAGCTGAAGTTTACCATCAAGACTTCCTGTCCAGCACAGGAAAAACTTTATTTTCTGTAAATCCTTGTCTATTTTAGGATTGCAGTGGGGAAAAAGCCTCCATTTTATGCTTGTCTATGTCACAGGGGATTAAGTTAATGAGGCTTGAGCAGCCCCTTCCATTTCTCTGTTCTTAAAAATCAAAGCTGCATTGGAGCAAAGAAAGCAACGCCCTTTTCCAGAGGTCATCTCTGGCTGCAAATGGATGTTCTGGTCTCCTCTTCTTCCCAGTGGTTATTGGAGCTCTTTGGATTTTGTCCTTTCCCCCCTGACATGCCACTGAAACCCCATTAGGGGCAGCTGCAGTATCCTGCAAGAAGGACTACAGTCAGAAGCCTGGAGCATAAAGTAAATAATTTCATAATTTGGCAGGTAACACATTTTGGCTTCCTTCCCTCTACTGCCTTCCACTACTGCCTGCCTTCCCTCTTTCTAGGCAAGCTTGGACAATTCCATAAAGCCTGGCTACTGTGAATCTGCCTCACTATCCCTGAGGAAAAAACTTGACTTCTTTCTCCAGTGCTGGCCAGCTTTTAGGGACCCAAATTCTTACACTAGCTAGGGAAGGTGTCTGTGGGATTGTGTGTACTAACACATGGTACATTTTATAATCCCTAAATACAACATAAGAAGGCTTTAGAGAACATGATAAGGAACTCTGGGCTAGAAGAACGCGTAATAACTTTAATCTACACAAGCATCTTAATTTCCTCATCACAACAAAAATCACAGCCAACACCAACCAGGATTCCTCCTTTCTAAGAGCCAAAATAATTTTCAGGAAATAAAAATTCAAACTTATAACTAAAATAAAACTAAATATTTCAGAACTATCTGCTAGGATCTACAGGAAGCTGGATTCTTTTGCAAGGGCTGGCATATGGCCAGACTGACATAAAATTTTGATTAATAATATTGACCCTGTAATCCTCTGTGACACAACAGCATCCTTGAAGAATAATGAATTGAAGCAGAACTCTGAAGTACCTAGAGTTAAAATAAAAAGTTTACCTCAATAATTTTAAAGAAAAACACCCTTGACAAGAGACAGTTTACCTATATTTTGGCCAGAGTTGGAGGGAAAAATAGTTTCACTCCAGATCATCTAATCAAGTACAGAGAACAGATTCCACAGGAAATTCTAAGAAAAAAAAAAATATTATGAGTCCTGAGCAAAAGCAAGGTAATAAATCACACTCAGAGTGGTTAGTTTTTTTTTTTACATTTTGATTCATTTCTTAGGAAATTAAGAAGACCCATCTGGATACTTACTGATTTTTGAATAAGTCACTGAAGGGGATCATCGAGAAGTATAACTAAACAGATTGTATCTATCATGCAGATCACTGGAACTTAGCTACGTACAGCTTTTCTGTCAGAAAAGATACTTAAGAAAACAGTTTTGCATAAAGTGTCTTTCTAATCCTTCAGTACTTCCTTCCTTGTACCAAAACAACAACACTCGTGCATGTCTTTGGCTGTATTTTCAGTGCCCACAGCTACACACCACTTTAAGTTGCTGCTTTGGAAAAAGCAGGAGTTTTGACGGAAGAGGCGTTTACTCAGTAGGAGTTCACGCAGTAGGAGGCAGCGAGAAGGAATCGCTCATCCAACAGGGCAGGGAACAGACTCCTCCAATGACGGAGCTTCGCTGACCCCTAATGGACAATCCCCACCAGTGCGCTGCCTCGGCAGGAATTCCCAGCCATGCCAGAAATCCTCCTTTCAGCCTCATACGAACTCTGACACCTCAGCTTTTCACTATTTAGTGCGAACATATTTATTTCACCTTCGTATGTGACCGTCTGAAATGTTCTAAGAAGCCAGAAGGAAGAGGAAGGTGAACAGAGTTTAAGGCAGCAATTCTGACAACTAGATAGGACAGAGCAAATTCAACTCTTTAAAACTAGAGCAAACTAGTTTTACATCTTTCAACAACGAATATAAAAAACGTTAAGGACTAACATTGCCAACTGACCCATTTAAACTACTTTAAAAGGAAGATTTGCAATCAGCACAATCAAGAATCTGTATAAACGATGGTGGTAATTTGAAAGGCACAATCCAAGTATTTGTGCCTTTTCTCCCCAAGGAGTGACCATACCTGCCACCAGGAGAGCAATGAGATGTTTCCATTACAGGAAAAGGACTCTGCTTCAGCAAAACTGCTACCGTTTCCACTGAGTGAAAAACTGCCAACACCAGAAGGGAGAATGAATCAATGCTGGTTGGTGCAGTTTCTTTTTGTCTTTCACAGAGTGCAGAGATGAACTCATTTCCCAATACAGGAAACTGACCAAGCTGGAAACAAGCTGCATTTCCCATTCCCTGTCTAGAAAAGGTTTTTGTTCACGTTCTTTTTTTACTACTTTGGTTGCTCTGTTCCCCTTTTCTTATGTACCTTGCTTTCCTTCCCACCCCAGAAATGCACTTGCTATAAATCTTCCAAACCAGTGAGATTTTGACATGCAAAAGGTAATGGCATGGAACAAAAAGGATCCCAGAGCTGATGCCCACACCAACAGCCAGCACAACAGCCCTGGTTAGACAAACAATAGCACCAGTCTGTAAGAAAACTGCTAGCTTCCAAGGCTAACTGGATTAACTAGAAATCCTTGCCCGTCAAAAAGACCCACCAAATTTCTAATCCTGCTAAAATCTAGCACTCTAAGTAATGATCACTTTATGGTATCACTTTCACAAACAATGATAAAAATGCAAACCAATTAAGGCAAACGTTTTGCTGCCAGAAATTCCTGCCCCTTCAGTGTGGTGACATAAATAACAGATTAAATTAAATTACATTAATCTGTGGTTAACAGAGCCCCTTGGGAGACAGTCTTGAAGGGTAAAGGAGTCCAAGAAGGCTGCATATGCTTCCGGAAGGAAATCTTAAAGCTGCAGTAGCAGGCCATCCCCATGTGCTGAGAGATGAGTTGGCAGGGAAGAAGAGCAGCCGGGCTGAACAGAGCTTTGGTAGACACTCAGGAAAAGAGTTTATGACCTTTGGAAGAATGGGCAGGCAACTAACGAGGACAACATGGATGTGCTGAGGTTATACAGAGAGAAAATTAGAAGGGCCAGGGCCCAGCTAGAACTTAATCTGGCTATTGCCACAGAAGACAATAAAAAAACATTTTCATAAATAAATCGGCAACAAAAGGAGGGCTAAGAATTTCCATCCTTTATTGGATGCATGGGTAAACATAGTGACAAAGGATGAGGAAAAGGCTGAGTGACTTAATGTCCTCTTTGCCTCAGTCTTTAATAGTAAAGCCAGTTGTTTTTTGGATACCAGCCCCCTAAGCTGGAAGACAGGGATGGGGAGCAGAATGAAGCCCTCACAATCCAAAGGGAAATACACCAGTTAATACACACACAGGTCTGTGGGGCTGGATAGGATCCATCCAAGGGTCCTGAGGTATCTGCTGGAAGTGTCCAATTGGCCACTTCCTGTCATTTCGAATCCTGTGTTCGGTTTCACTACAAAAGACGCTGAGGTGCTGGAGTGTCGAGGAAAGGGCAAGGTAGCTGGGGAAGGCTTATGAGGAGCAGCTGAGGGACCAGGGGTTTTTTAGCCTGGAGAAAAGAAGCCTCAGGGGGGACCTTATCATTCTCTAAAATTACCTTAAAGGAAGCTGTTAGCCAGGTCTGGTCAGTCACTTCTTCCAAATGATAAGTGACAGAAATGAAGGAAATGGCCTCAAGTTGTGCCAAGCAGATTTAATTTGGTTATTTTAACTTCCAGTCCTTTTTTCCCACCTTCTTCTCATCTTTCTTCAACAGAAGTACCAAATCTTGACATTAGTTGTGTATCTCTGCTCTGAAGGAGCATAACATCTAGTGAAAGGAAGATCTGACTGTCACCATTTTTCCAGCACACAAAGCACAACAGTGCAAAATTCAAGATGTCCTAATAACCCAGTGGTTTGAGTTTTTTCTGTATTGTGACTACTAGATACCAGAGAAATTTCCAGTGTTCCTATTTTCTGTTCACTTGTGAAGAAATGATTTATTAACTCAACTCACTGGCTGAATGTCCATTACAGTCAGGTTAAAAGGCTTATGGATGCAATCAAATGCTGTTTCAGTCTCCTGACAGATACGAATTTTAGTTTTGGTAAAAGACAGTGCTAACTGGAATATGAATTCAGGAATTTACCATATTAAATCCTAACCACATTGACATCAGTGGCAAACCACCATTCAATGACCACAGTCTATCTAATAATTTCAATATTTCATTATTTCTCTGATTTGAGAAAGTCAAGAAACCACCACTACTTCAGAGTAGATGACACTAACCAATTTCTGACACTCCTGTGATTTCTGCTTGCCATGCTCGCTCATCAAAAGGCACTCACATTTATTTTGTCCATCATGAAGAACCTGCCAGGGACTAAAGGACCTCAGCAGCACCTGATGAGTTTAGTGGTAAAAAGCATTTTGGGCTCAGTGTTAGAAGGAAACAATCTCCACACACTCCCTGAAGAGTGGGAATGCTGCCCCTCTAACCAGGGCTTCTAAAGAACAGCGATCTGCTAACACAGATGTGTCAGTGCTCATCTTCTCATTTTTTTCCATCCCGTGATCCTCAATGGTTGCGCAGACCATTCAAACAGTCCATCATTAGTTGTTAACACAGGTTGGGCTGACAGCTGAACTTCCATATGAGACAAGGGAGAAGCATGAATAAATTTTTTTCCCCCTCCCCTCTTCCCACATCACACCACAAATGCCTGCTGGGTGGAGCAAGGGCATAAATAAACTTGTTTTGATTCATATAAAAGCTGCAGAGATAAAATCAGAAGACAAAACTCTCTTCATAGTATAATGGATGCAAAGCAAACAGGTGTCCTGAAATTTTATGATTTCCAATGAATAATCAAATACACTCAAGCACTCAAATAAATAGGTCCTTCTTAAATGCAATAGTTTTTAATTTTTGGTACAAGAGACTGAGATCCCAATCTGCCTATATACAAACAGCACAGAATTACAAAAAGAAAGTTTATCTAAGTCAAATTTCTTAATTTTTATTAAATTCAAAAACTGCAGGAAAAAAAATCACAAGTTTCTAGGTACAAATAAAAACAAATCAGCTAAAATAAAACGGTTGTCAAGTTAAAACCCACTTTCCATAATTTTCCCTTCCTTGCTATTGCCCACAGTATCATCTGAACTCCTAGAAGTGCTTTAGAAATTCATTTTATCTTACCAGTAGGATAGTAAACTGTAAGTTTACTATGTAAAAAAGCGAACTGTTTAGGCACAAGGTGGCAGAAGACATAAGCACAAATATCAACCATGCTTTCCTTAATTTGTCAGTAGAAATCCAGGTGTGCTACAGGCCTGCATGGCATTGAATTCAGAACGTCAGAGCTTACTCAGTGAAATAAGGGCCTTTTTTTGTGTGCGTGTGTGTGTGTGTGTGTGTTAACAGTTTGTTGTCTCTTTTTTTCTCCCATAAAACAGAGAGAAGCTGTTTAAGTCAGTGGTATACCTTACTGTTCAGTGCCAGTGTTCTGGCTAGAAGAGTGGCAAAAGTGACAAAACGGGTTCCAGCACCAGAGAATGCAAAGTAGAGAAGCTGTAGTGTGAAAAAGACTGGTTCATACTTGTGTTGTCAGTGTAATTAATAGCCTGGCGACCACCTGCTAAGACAGCATGACAAGCAGTCACATGCTATTTGAAGATATCAGCTGGGCCAGGTCATCACTATCCCAACAGAGCAGTGATCAAGGTGAACAACTAATGTCTGCTGCTCTTCCAACTACACCTAAAGGAACTGTCAAACAGAAAATTAAATCATAACAAAATTAACACAAGTGTTGTTCCATATTCCAGATTCTACCTTTTACCCATCACTTGATACTTGCCATTCTAATAACAGGTGCAGTTCCACTGTCATTCATAAATACAAAATTTTATTTGCACTTCATTAGTTTAGAAAGACCACAATGTTTTTCAATACCACAACATTCAGGACACACCAAGTTATTCAAATAGGTATCTACTGATTTACCACAGCTAAACTAAACAGTGCATTTAATAAAAGATATACCAAAGATATAATTCACAAGTTCATTATCAGACAAAATCCTAACACAGTATTTGCTTCATGGGAATAATTTCCACCATTAGGAAAGAAAATAATTTTACCTTAGGCTCCCTTCCCCCAACCCTACAGATGTCCAGACAAAAATACACATATATATTCCTTAACACAGGAAAATGTATCATCCTAATATTTTTTTTTTTCCCAAGAATTTGTCTAGGACAGCAGCATTGCTTTTTATACCTTCTTTTAGAGCTCGAATATATCTCCATTCTTTTATTGAAGCTTAATGATTCTTGTAACCAAATTTATGTTTATGCAGAAAATTATATATGCTATTTCAAAGTGCAATCTTAGATCTGCACCAGGTGTGATGTCTCGGTACACAAAGAAAGGGTGCAGCATTAAACAAAATAAATAAAAGACTGCCAAAAATTAAACTTAGCTTTTCAATAAATCCAGTCAGCAGAGGATGCTACAGCCAAAAATGTTTTCACTACATTAAAAGGAAACATAATGCTGATTATGGAAGCTTTGTACATGAAGTCCTCTGTTTTTAAAAAATTTGTCTTTAAAATAGTTAGCAAAGCACCATATACTTATCTTCATACCAGAAGAGCTTCTGCCTGCCTGTTTATAATAACAAAGAACTATTACAACATTTATGTCAAGAATAGGTATAGATTTAATTTCTCCTCCTCCTCAACTGGATGTGTGGCAAACCCCCACCGACTGTACAGTATTTATAACACTGGGGCAATGAATGAAACATCATTGTGAGGGAGAGGGGTAATAATTAAATGTTATAGTTGAATCCTACATAGGATTGTATATTTGCATATTTACAAGTTAGTGTGTAGCTCTGACTTGAATAACAAAGTGCAACGAGAAACTGCCAAATGATTGTAGTGCAGAGTAGTACAGATACTTTCTTTACCCTCCTGCTCCTGTTTTTCGCTCTGGAGGAAGTAACAAGTCAACAGCAACGGACATGTGGCCTTGGGGGAGGCAGTTCTGGTGGGATTTCTGGCTCTGGTTGCAGGGACAGGATACTGTTGGACAACTCATTTCTTATAACATCCAGTGGCATCTTAAAGAAAAGAAAAATCACCTGGTAAACAGTCATCTGCATAGAAAGAACTCATTTCAAGTGTTCACTGACAGCCAAAGCCTCAATTTCAGGATCTTTTGGATCTTATTAGTGAAGTGGTCAGCAGTCTGTGACTGCATCATGCCCACTACATATTATCCAAGATTTTCACCTGACAACCTGTACTTGCTCTCTGTCCTCCCAAGCATGTGCAGTCATTATTTAAACATTGACCATTTGTGTGACCAGAGGAATACTACCACCTGAGTATTTTACCTTTTTCAGAATGTCATCAACAAGTTTTAGAAATATTTCATCCACATTAAAATTATCCTTGGCACTTGCTTCACAGAACCGCATCCCAGTTATCTGCTGTGCAAACTGATGGGAGAGAAAATAAAGTAACTCCATGAAGATATGTGCAAACAGCAACAGATAGCAAATATATCCTCCTCATAAAACCTTAAAAAAAGTCCCAAACACACAACTTTCCCCAAATCTGTGACTGAACTCTAATTCAATTAATAATCCTGAATCTGCATGGTACAGCAAATAGTGCAACATAGAGCTAATTTTTGCTTGAAGTAGGTTTATTGGAAAAGTATTCTGCATTTTTTCAGACTTATATCTGAGAAATTCATGTATTCAGTTGACACCTATTGCTGCAGACTGCCAAAAAGTAAGAAAAGGGAAGTACAGATGCAAGAATTCACCTTGACTCCCAAAGTTTGGAATTAGCCTTCATTTGCAAATGTTTGTGTATGCCCATACTGACATTGTTCTGATCAAGATGGTGCTCAGTATCACACTACAAGAAACATACTCTCTTGCCAGGTTCCTTAACACTTCTGGGGTTGCAAGAGAACAAAAGGACCATGAAAACAAAAGTGAGCCAAATAATCAAGCAGGGCTGTTGCCTGTCCAAAAATAGTACTGAGAAGCAAACACCTGAAAGAAGGCCCACGAAGATTTCCTGAGAAGAGGTATCTCCCAGTGATTTACGCCTTCACTATGTCCCCCTTCAGAGCCCAAAAGGAGTATCCCCTACACTACTGTACAATGTAATCTGACATGTAGCTTACTCTTTCTTCAGACCAAAACCACACGACTCCAGCAGGAACACGTATAACTGCACATTATATACAAATAAACACCATATGGATTTTGAGAGACCACCACCACCACCACTCTCAATATGGTCCCAGCATCCAACAGTCTGAACAAGAGTAGCTATGGACCATCAGCAGCAATGCCACAAAAGCTTTGCCTCTAGACCTGTCCTTACCTTCTCTCCCTGCTGCCGAGTAATCTCTCGATCAACTTCACAGTCCAGTTTATTTCCAACTAATAGAAGCTCTGCATCTTCTGAAGCATACTGCAATTAAAACATTTCTAATTAACTAAACCTAGACATGAAAGATTTTGTGACGCAAACACAATACAAAAAAGGGGCAATTCCTCTACTAAATAAGGAACCACACTGACACAGTTTATAGGTAAATGTTCTTCCCAACATTGTTTCAAAAGTTTTCAGTTTTTAAATTCCATTTTAAAAATGTGACTTGAGAACTAGCTGTTCTAGTTTATCTAAGAATGAACACAATGACCTTATTTCAGAGACAGGAAACAAACCCTCCTCCCCCCACTGCACAGGTAAATAAACAGTGTTAGAGACTTTCACTGACACTTCTAACTGGGACAATTCTAGTTCAAGAAAGCAGGAATGGACAACCATTTTGCAACAAAAACACGTCAATGTTAAATCCTGGCTAAAAGAAATCAGTGAAAATTAGCTGTCAGTAGTTTATTAATCCTAAATCGATGCTGTAAATTTGAGGGAAAACAATCCTTGTTAAAAAAGCATGTAAGAAAAAAATACTTAAGGCATACCTTATCAATCATTTTCATCCATTTTGGTAAATCATCAAATGTTTCCTTCTTGGTGATATCATACACCAAAATAATTCCCTTGGCACTTCTGTAATAAGCTGAGGTAATGCTGTTGAATCTCTCCTGACCTGCTGTGTCCCTAAGAAGCAGCAGCAAACAGTGGCACAAATATTTCACCAATTTGCAAAGTACAGAATAACTTTGTTTACATTTCAATAATAACACCCCCACATTCATTAGAGACACTACATTTCCTTCTGTATGTGTGAATTTCAGGAAAAAAATGGAGCAGTACTTTCAATCATAAAAAGTTTTCATATTAAAACTATTTATCCCATACTAACTTCACCAAGAAAGGCCACCAAACATTTCTACATGTGTCTGAGAATGAAGCTATCCAATGAAAATGTACCAGGAGATAAAGCTGGTTTTGTGTTATTGGGGTTTGTTGTTTGTTTTGAGGTCTTTTGGTTCAGTTTTTTAACAGCCCTGAAAAAATGAAAAAATTAATGGATATACGCTTATCAAACACATCCAGACACCTAACTATAAAATGAGCAATGCACTGATCATTTTGATTTGAGCTTTCAGACTCTTTTTGGGTCAACCACAGCAATTAAGCCATGGTTCTACAACTTACTGCAGAACCTACTGGCACAGAAGAGAATGAAAAGAGTGAACAATCACTAAGTGGTACAACTTTTGCAAGTAGATACCTGGCTTTCACACTTCCATCTACTTATCTGAGGTGTGCAAGTAACATTTCCGTGCTCACTGTCAGCACTGTAGGTATTTCAGATGGTGCATTCACACTGGAGACTATTTTCCAGCAATGACACTAAGTCACCCATACTAGCTATGGCTTCTGTTCCAAAGTAGATGAGACAGAAGGGTTATTTTTTACTGAACCATGAAAACTTTTCAACTGCTTTTAATCACATCATCAAGCCTGCCTAGGGAAGATTTTTGGCAGTTATACTGAAAAAATAGCTAGTGCATATCCTAAGTCTTAAAATGTGACTGGCATCTCAACTGGAAAGTAAGTTATATGGTGCTCCAAAGTAATCAAGCATTTGCTGCTTGAGTTCAGCCTCCAAAGTCAATGGATAATTTTGAAATTTCTCTGTTAGAACAAGTCAAAAGATTGATCAAAATTAAAAGTGGAGGGAGGAAAATTGTGTGCATGTGTGTTGGGACTCAAAAGCTCAAAATGAATCCTCTTCAGCAGTCACATTTTAGACAAAAGGAGGAGGAGGAGAATGAATTTGGGAATGAGATTAACAATGGAGACCTGAAACACTTGTTACCAAAAAAAAAAAAGGTCATGTTCACAAAATGCCACACTGATTGTCCTTAAGATTTAATGCCTTTAAGGTCTATGCACAGCAAGCAGTAGAATAAACTACCACAAACCTATCTTACTCTTCATAAAATCTTTAGGAATTTCAAGAAAGCAAGTTTCAAAGTGAAGTATTTAACTTTCCCCTGAAATTGCCACAAGTGTACTTGATAGCAACAAAAATATGCTAGTGATTTTACAAAGTAAAGCAGTGTCCACTGGAAAAAGATTTAGAACCTCTGCTTCATAGCCTGTGGGAAAATAATGACTTATACCTCACTGCCAGCCAATGACACTGCAACATGGGGCAGAAGAGAACAAGTTCCTATTGCATCCATTTTTGCTTTATTTTTATTCAAATCCCATTTTCAGAACTTTAGAATTACATTCATACAAACCTCTGGGACCCTACTGAAAATGAAAACAGGTAGCCTGTTTCAATAAGGTCAAGCACCAGTAATACTGCAGACCAGTTTTAGATGGTTAATTGGTTGCCTTCTTATCACTAATGAGCCATTTTTTGTAAAGCAATACAAGTTCTGGCAGCAGAAATTATATATATATAATATTACTCAGAGCACATAACTCTACATTCTTTTCTATTACTTCTTTATTACAGTCAGGTTCATTTTTTGGAAGGTCCTTTAGATGTTCAGTCCATTAAAAACGTAAAAATTTCAGTATGAACCGTTGATTTTCCACATATGGATAACATTGCTCTAGTGCTTATGAACAGAAAGCTCAGAATTACGATGTTGCAGAGCAGCCTCTATCATCTGTTGCTAATCCAGCCTACTGATCCAGTGTACTGGGGATGGGAGACCTTTAGTTCCATCATTCTGAGCACACGTAACTACATGGCAGGTGGAAGGGCATACCTCATGTAGGAGAATACACCAATTCTATCTTTGTTCAGAGTAATGGGGAAAGTTGCTTCTTGGTTTTGTGTTTGTTTTGCTGTCCAGTCTTTTCCCTATTTTCTGTGCCCCTAGAGGAACACAGATATAACGGGGGTATTTCAGAGTCACCCGTCTGTGCCTTCAGGTGTGTGCTAAGGACCTTCCAGAACTCCATCATAGCTTACCAGATCACTAAGTTCATAAATTATAGACACAGAGGGGAAACAAACACACTGATGTCCAACTACCCTCCCTGAAGCCAGTCATCAGCGCACTGGATAAGTAGGCCATGAAGAGAACTATGCAACATTACACAACTCTCCCACTCCAGCTATCTCCAACCCCACATCTCCCCATGCCTGCTGAGTGCTCTATCTCCAAGTCCCCCTGGTACTATCAGCTTCTCCTCTCTCCAGAACACCCTCAGGCTCTTTAAAAGTTTATAGCATTCCTAGGCTGCTGTACCCTGTGCTCCTGTTTGTGTAGGTCCTTCACCCAAAAGTCACACAACCTGTAGTCTGGCTTGCTGGCTATTTGGGACACACCGCATGCTGTGGCCAGTTTAAAACACCCATGGATAGCCTGGCTGCCCACTACCTATAATAAATGGCCAGATGACCACTGACTGTCACCTGAATCGTGCCAATTACAGTGGATTATGGCTGACTTTCTTCGCCTTGCTTGAAGCCACTGACTCCCCTACACTTCACCTCTCCTGCTGCAGCAGGTTGAAATGAAACCAGTCAGCAGGTTTCTGATTGTGAGCATGATATTCTAACCCTTATTCCCTTGGAAAAGTGGAAGAAAATAAGCTGAATTTGCTGTCTCTAACATTACCTTTACATTGTAATAGTCTTCAAACTGTAAGGTGAAAGTTGGAACACTATTTCTGCAATAAGTAAGTTTAGAATGCAACCCCAGGCTACCTAAGTAAACTGCAGTTTGAGGAGAGTATCAAGTTCATCTTTAGCATGGAAAATCTTGTCTTCTACCAGGTGCGATCATATTTTTCATGAAAATGTGCAGCAAATTCTTCCAGTGTTGAGGAAAAAATGACAACCTCTAATGAAGAGCTAACATTAAAAGTATATCCAATTTCAAATGCCTTCTCCTCACGGGCAGGGCTGGAGCAATTATTCTTGCTATATTATTTTTGTGGATGTATTACACTCCTGCAGCTGGAGTATCTTGGTAAGGATAGCTATTGAAGCACTAGTGGAAAGCCAGAAGAAGAGATGACCACTATTTAACTGGCCTAAGAGTACATAACTATATGACTTTCATGAGCGATACTAAGTGCTACTAGTTCCTTATTTGCTCTGGTCAGAATCAACACAATAGCCTAAGTCAGTTCAATTTAGTTCCAATTAAATTAAAATCCAGAAGTTCAAATAAGAAATTACTACAACTTAAACAATGACTTGGCATAACTGAAAAAACCCCCATCAGATTACTTTTTTTTTCAATACTAAAAGCACTTTTCTTATGTTGATTTTTTTCCCAAGAAAGTTTTCTAAATGAAAAGCATTGGTCTTTCTAATTTGTAATCAGAAACATACAGTGACTCCTCGAGCAGCTATAATCTGCAATTACAGAATCCAACTGCTTGACTGTTTTTCGCTTCCAAAGCAGAAACTAGACATCACTCCAAGAATACAAACATACATTACACCAAACAAAAGCAAATAAAAAAACCACACAAAGCCCATTTTCAAGTGTTGACTTGTCATGTTCTATGGCAGACTGCATAAAACACAATACAAATACAGTTAATCTTAATTAAAATTTGTTTGGATAATTTCTCTTTTACATAAATGTTCTGTCTATCTAAACCAGTTGAAACAAACACATGGACAGACTCAAAACTGTCTCTGGCTCTCTAGTAAAATTAATGTTTTATGAGTGGTAGTGTAAAGTGGTAATAGAAGTGAAAATATTTTGAAACTTACATAAAAAATTAACATTAATTTAACACTTTCACGTGCTCTATGCTTTTATGGAACCTACAGGCAATATTTTTAAAAACACTTTAAAGCAGTTTTAGAGGTTAATTCTACCTGTCAAACAGATTTTTTCCCTCCCATAAACCACAAATATATTTAAGATCTTTTATTATATAAATAATTTATTTCAGAGGTGCTGAACCAAAGAAACTACTTTCTTATATATTCTAGAACAGTGATTTTCCAAGACAACTGTCTCTTAGAAAATAGAGCAGGCAGAATGTGAACTTTTTATGAGAATGCACCAGTTTAAAACACCTTCAGAAGCAAATCAAGCTTGTGTTGTTCCCAGGCCACTGGCTACCTTGGGCATTACACCTGTGGAGGTATCAGAAAGCTCCCTTGGCTTCCCAGGGAGGAACTGGGTGCAGTGGCAGGGCAGCACTGCTTCCCACAACCAGGTCCTTCCTTTCAGAGGGGAAGCTGGAAGTGACTGTGTCAGCTGCTTGTGTCAGTGACTGCCCAGATTACTCAGGTGAGAGAGCACAGTCAGGCACCTTCCTGTCCTGCTTCAAAGCGTTAGTGAGGGGTTCCTATTATTTGATCCAGTTTTCCAGCTTCAAAGAAGCACTGATTCACAGATGCTTGGATTTGCCTGGACACTTACACTATCCAGTAGTTCTGGTTACTCCACCTCATGGCTTGAGCTGCATGCAGGCATTACTTCTCACAGGACACAGGAGCTCGTGTCAGCCTAAACTGCAAGGCAGAAGCTGATTTACTGTATCCTATCACTCCTGGCAACCCAAGGGGCACTGCTAACTGTTCCAGGTGGCATAGAAAAGGATACTACCCTGTGTTCCCAGTGAAGCTCTATCACTGCATAATCTAAGGAGTAGAAGGTTGTTTCCAGACTGGAAGTCAGGGAAACAGGGAAAGCAGGGACCAGACAGGAAGCTAGAGGCGAGAACAGATGCCTCTGTGATCCTCAGGGCACAGTGCCCCATTATGGAAGGAACACAAGAGACAAGTCCTTCTGCATTCTACTCTCCTAACAGCAGCAGGTGTGAAAGCTGCTTTCAAAATTTGCACACTTAATTGCTTGAAATATTAAACACAGTACTGTTTTAATGTATCTTTCGATAAACTCAAGTGGTAGAGCTTTGTTGAAAACACTGCTGAGAGCGGTCAGGGACAGGTCAAGTGACCATAAAAATACCAAAATGAAACTTTTCTTAAAACTGTTCTTGTTTTACTCTTGAAGTAGAATCACCAGATTACTAAAAAAAATAAGCAAAATTTCATGCTTTGAAATGTAACTTTAGTAATTTTAAGAACACAGATAAGCGTAAACTTCAGAAATTATCTGTTCATTGAATAGAAGAATTTTTTTGTAGTAAAGTTACCGCAACCAATGTACATAACACTACCAGGAAGTATGAGGCAACTTAAATTCTGTCACTGTGTAGGTATGAAAGGAGACTGACTTATGATAAGCCATGCAACTAAAGTCTGCATTTCTAAACTTCCAAGTGTTTGACTGAGTAGATTGCCTTCCTCTTCAATCTAACCACTGGAGGTACAATAAGGAGTTGAGGGGGCTGGGGTTGTTTAGCCTGGAGAGGGGGAGGCTCAGGGGAGACCTTGTCGCTCTCTACAACTCCCTGAAAGGAGGCTGCAGCCAGGTAGGGGTCAGCCTCTTCTCCCAGGTAACAAGGGACAGGACAAGAGGAAACAGCCTCAAGTTCCACTAGGGGAGGTTTAGATTGGCTATTAGGAAAAAAATCTCTTCACCAAAAGGACTGTCAAGCACTGGAACGGGCTGCCCAGGGCAGTGGTTGAGTCACCTTAACAGACATGTAGACATGACCCTTGGGGACAGGGTTTAGTGGGGGACTTGGCAGCACTGGGTTAATGGTTGGACTCATTCATCTTAAGGGTCTTTTTAAACCTAAATGATTCCGTGATAAGAGTTTACAGGCAGGCCCAACAACATACACAACAGAATTCAGAATTCATTAGTGAAAGTTGTGCTTATCTAACCGCTTTTCTAAAAAACTGGAAGTATGCCAAGGCAGTTTTAAAGATTAAGTATAAGAATAACATTTTAACAGCCACTGTTGGAGACAAAGTGACACTTAGGAGCAGGATGTCATGTTTGTGAATTTTATCATATTTTAAAATATTATCTCTTGACATTGTGTTTTCCTTGCCATTTAAGTACAGCTTCCCATAGGAGTAATTATCACATCTTAGAAACCTATCAACTTTTAAACTTAATTTTTGAAGTTTCCTATATCCTACTAGCATATTCTCAATATGTGGAAAATAATGGTTTAAACATCTCTTTTCCAAAAAACTTCATTCCTGTATTTATTCAACATAAGAATTTTTTTATAAGCTTAGCACATTTCACAGTAAGAATGTATATTAGGCATACATTAGCATGTCCACATCAGAATTTTTTGTTACCTCTGTCAGCTCCAGCAGACCCTGGCTAACAATTGCTGGCTCAACTGCCAGTCTTGTGGTCATAGGTTTCCAAACAGGGACAGATGAATGAAGACATGCCACTAACATTCAAGTGTTAGGTGACTGATGAGACCAAAGATGAAGCAGCAGTTAACTCAGAGGGAAGCAAGACAGACACATGGTGTGACAGACAGAATTGATGGTGACCTGCCAAGAGGAGTTAGTAAACTGAATTCACTGCATCCATGTAGTTAAGAATTAAAAACTACCAGAATATCCCAAAAGCGTAATAAAAAGAATATTTAGAGCTTTTCCCCCCCACTATGGATTGTTAGCAGCTTAAACAGTTTAACTACAATGCCAATTATGCATCACACACTGTTAATAAACCAAAGCTAAGCTTCTACATAGTAGTATATAAGATTAATGTATAGAACATAGCTGGTTTATTCTCTCATAATTATGTTTGTATATTGTACTACTCTGCAAAACAAAGGAGCTGTTAAGCTCAGTAAGTTCAAAACAATAAAAAACTGTATTAATCACTAACATGGAGAACCATTACCAGAAAACATGTAGCCTACTCCAGAAAGGAAGAGTTTAGCTCAGACACTGAGCTTTCTGTAGTAGGACATCAGTACCAGTAAAGGTATAGTCTTGGTTGCATGGGATTGCTTTATTTTTCCATGCTGTTTAGAGTGGATACGATTTACTTAAGTCTTGAATGCCCTTCACTTTGAAGTTATTTAAAAACAGCGTCAAAGAAACAGCACTGCCTATACCAAGTTTTAGAAAAACAGTTTAGACAATACTTCACAGCTGCTTTATGATTGCTGTTACAATGAAGGTCAGTTTTAATCAGTCCAGGAAAATAATGAAAACAAAATGTACTTTCTCTAGTGTCTATTTAACACAGTCAACTTTTGTTGTTTGTAGAACTCCTATCTCTTGTGTAGGTGATGTCATTCTTCCAGGAAAAGGGGCTCGAGGCCTCTGTGATGCATTAATATTTCAGTAATTACATTCATGCCCTACTTCTAACTTTATCTCTCCGTCTCCTCCTTTACCCTCACAAAAATCTAAGAGCTATATGGTTTTGTTTAAGTCTTGTGGGGATGGAGAAGAGAAATACTAGGGTAAGAGCTAAACCAGCTTATAACAGTTAATAGTAGTATTAGACAAGCATATTAATTCATGCTAGAACATAAAAATTAAAACATACTGCTGGTTGTATGTTTGTTTTACTTACCAGATTTGTAATCTAATTTTCTTTCCTCTTAGCTCTACTGTTTTGATTTTAAAATCAACACCTATAAATAAAATACAGTAAACAGAAAAGGAGGAATAAGAAGCAAAAGTAATGAGGGTGTAATTATTATTTTTTGATACTTTTTTTTAGATCAACTTGTAACAGTCTGAACAAGCAGAAGGGTTTGCACCACTATGAGTCAACTCAGGAACATCATGGGGATTTGACAACCACTATACAGCCTGTAAGCCATCCAATTTGGCAGCATCACAACATAAACTTTCCACTTTATGCAAAATTTCCAATAGCAGGTAAACTCAACACAACAGTAAAACAACAGGCACAGTATGATTGTTCCTCTCCTATTCACCTTGACTGTCAAGGACAAGCCTGTTCTACTTCCAACTGGCACAGATGCCCTGAAGGCATGGAGCAAAACTGATCCCTCCACATCAGTTTTACTGTTTGTGAAGCAGGAACAATATAGGTCTGGCTTCCAGGATGGATGCTTAGGATCTGTAAAGTGCTGTAGTAGAAGTGCTGGAATGGAGGCTGGTTTATGAAGAAGTTTGTCAGCACTGTCATTGTTAACTCCTGCAAATATTTATTAACAAACTTCTCATATTCACAGAGAGTATTTAATTTTTAAAATTTATTTTATACCGGTATGGTATTTTTATTCATCATCTTAAAACTCCAGTCACATTTTGAATGCATGCTAAATATCAAAGATAGAACCACAAAGACTTTGTTATACAGAAAGATTTAACTTCTATTAAAAAAATAATGCTGGCTAGCAACACAAAAGTCATACTGTGGTCAAACAATACCTAGACACAAAAGATTACGATCTTAACTACAAAAATGTTTCAGGGAATAAATACCCTAGAATATCATAGATTTGTATATTGTGAACCTGTTTATTTTAGGATATATTTGTATGAAGATTTTTGCTTCAGTTCTTTCTTCTAAACATCATCCCTCCTAACAGTGCTAAATCAAAAAGGGAGAAATAAAAAGACATGAGAACACAGTTCAGACCCATACACTCAAGCAATAGAAGCATAATGTGTTGGAAACACTTTTGCTATTTCACATGCAATTGTAAACTAAGATCAGGGATGAAACTGAAGAGGAAAAATGGTTTTTATTTTCTCTAACAAAAACTACACGTTTCCCTGAAGACTATCCTTGGTAAAAGTCGAGTATCCCCGCTGATATTAAAAACTGAGATTGAATTTTAACTTTGACAGAAGGGACTAAACTTGGCCATTATGACCATACTTTCAGCTTGCAGAGCAGGTGGACATTGTTCAGCCAGATTAAATAAATGGAAGGATCACTAACCTTCATTCTTCTAAACAAATATCCCCTCTAACAGCTTGCAGTTGCACATTGTATATTGATAAAAGTAACAGTCATCACACCATGACATTTGTTCTCGTTCTCCATGTCCTTAAAGTGTCTAGCATACTTAATCATCAATTATTGGAGAGCTATTCAGGACATGTGATGCCTGTACTTCACTTACCAACAAGTATCTCATTCAAACCCCAGGAGCTAAAGTGTTAAACTGATTTGCACTAAACAGTCTAAAATTTTAATGGCACTTTTCAAGTATTCATATGCAAATTGACAAAAATATTAGAATGGTTAAAATTTCAAAGAATTTATGAATCCTAACTTCAAGAAATCTTTTTGTACACTTCTGAAAAGCGACTGTCTGCTAGTGCAAAAGCAGAAGAGAAATGGTCCAGCTATGTTCTAGTATCCAAAGTGTGAAATGAGAACTCTCGTAATTCTATTCTAATAATGATATTTTTTAAAGAAACACATCCATTTCTACTGTTATAAGCCTTTTCTCTATATAAATGCATTTAAACTGTAAAATGCAATTGTCTTAACAGTCACAA
The DNA here is from genome assembly GCA_013397775.1 of Eulacestoma nigropectus. Lineage (NCBI taxonomy): Eukaryota > Metazoa > Chordata > Aves > Passeriformes > Eulacestoma > Eulacestoma nigropectus. Next base: position 6,153,625 of record VZTE01005045.1, on the reverse strand, counting down.
CTTCATCTACAAGACAGTAAATTTACTTAATTAACTGTAATTGCTTGCCTCAAACCTCTTCTGTCCTCAAGGAAGTTTGAATATAACTGCCCAGACATCTAAATCCCAATTGCCAATCCTGCCATTCTGTCATGCACAACATACTATATGATTTGCCATTTATCTGATGTTAAAAAAGTCTAAACCATCTCTGATCCCACGGTGAGTGTTAAAACCACCACAGGGATTTCATGAGTGTTTCAATAACAACAAAACCAAAATATTTTTATTTTTATGGAGGTGGTCTATACACTGCTGTCTTACACAAACCAAGAAACAAGAAGTTTTTGTTATATTTTAAAAAATGAAAAATAATGAACTATGAAGAAAAAATCCAACTGTCGTAACAAACCACGTTTTCACCGTGGGACTACCTGGGACTGGAAGGCACAACATATGAAAAAAATGAAGTAGAAAAAAAGCCTACATATTAAAGATATGGTTTCAAAATAAATAATATGTCAACAGCATTCTTATTCTAAAGGCAGATCTTTCTGTTAATCATCTTAAAGCCATACGATGAAATATTTCCCTACTGTAAAATTTTCCAAGGAACAATACAAACAAGTAACAGTTTTGGAAAAAACAGACAGAATCTTCTACAGAATTGTTTGACTCATTTAACACTTAAATCAGAATGCCAGAACTGTGCAGCGGTTGCTCAACTACTTTTTATAATTAGTAATGCTCTGCAAGCATCAACACAATACCAAAAGCTTCATGTCTGCCAATACTGAAGGAAAAAATCTGGCAGCTTTCCTTTTGCACATGAAGAAAAAAATTCCTAAGCCTGTCAGGTTTCATTAGCATGTTTCACCATAGACTGCCAAAGCCAGTGCTTCGAGTTTACACACAAATTAGTAATTAAATTAAAACAACAACACAATAATTTGTTTTCCACTTCAATTTCAAATATTGCATTGAGTTAAGAAAAAGGTCAATGAAAGAAATTATTTAGCTTGACATATGTTAATGGAAATACCTAAATGAAAAGTTTTGCTATCCATACAATTACTCCAGCATGGTTTTATATACAGTTCAATAAAATAGGAGAATCAACAATTACTGTTGACAACTGTATTAAATCTGAACAACCCATCTTATGAAAAGAAGTGATTTTAAAAAGCTCTCTTTAGCTGCTACAACACCAGCAAACTATCAGTGGTTTGCATGCTACCTAGCTTGCATTTAAAGGCCTGCTGGCTAATTTATTGTCAGTGAATAAGAAAATATACACACGCCAGGAAATACAACAAGTGCGTGTGCTTATGACCATACTGAAGTGTGCCATTTGCCAGGTCACAGTGATGTAAGGGGAACCAAAAGGCTTATTACAATCTCCCCTCCCATTAAAAAGTCAGCCTTGTTTCTATATATCAGGCTGGCAGGGACAACAGGCAATAACTAATTTTCCAAAACTATTACACTCAGACAACGAGTAAATCCAAATCACCATCTCTCTTTTTATGGATTACAGCTGTATGTGTTTTGGATGTCACATTTCGACCCTCATTTTTTGATGGAAAGGCCTTTTTCAGGAGTCCAAACAAACATCCTACAAGAACTAATGAAAAAGGCACAAAACCACAGATCTCAGCCTCTGGTTTGGGTTTCTGATTTTGCACTTATTTAAGCATTTGAACGTATACTGATTGAGCTTGACCTACAACTTAGAACTGCAAAGGAGCAGCTCTCTTCTCCCCACAGGCTAGATACATGTCAAGTAAGGCATTAAGGACAGCAACACTAACGTGGTGTGTGTCACATAAGCCAATGATTTGCAACATTTTATATATATTATAACCATACACATATGGTTGTTGTTAGTAGTGTATGAACTTTGGATGAAAAATACACTTTGTGCAAAGAAGAACATCTATTACAAGATGTACTCAACTGAAGCTATGCCTCCACCAGGAAAAACAAAGGGCTACTAGGATAGAAGGGTTTAAAAGTATATTAAACACACCACCAAACAACCTGTCTGCACTCTTTTCAAAACTAAACAGCCTTAAAAGAAAGAGAACAGACACTCAAAATAGAAGCCCACTAATGAATTCTAGATAAGGGCAAGTCACTGAGGATATCTCTTGTCAGTGAACCAAACTTGAGAGTGAAATCCTATAAAAATGAAGCCTAGCCCAGAACTGACTACAGTACTTTAATTTCTCACCCCAAACAGGAATCAGAAGTTATCTACTAAAGCACAAACTGAAATACACACAACTCGGTGCAGCATTTCTCTTTAAAGCTAGCAGTATTTGTTTAGAAATAAAATAGCAAAGAAACTTCTTACTATGCATTTTATGTTTAAGTTTGTAATATTAATTTCTTTTCATAAGAGACAGAAAAAGTAAAATGGAAACAGTTTTGCTTAATGCACACAGAGTGACCTTTCAGTGGACAAGATTTCCTGGTAATAAAGTTAATGGAAGAGCTGGGAAAACAGATGCAAATAGAGCACAAAAAAACCCCTCCAACTAAAATCAATTCCGATGGATTCAGTTTTCAGAGGCCTATTAGTGATTTGCATCAAAGTAATTCAATCAGTGAAAGATAATCAGACCATGCTTAAAGAAACACAATCAGTTTAAAAATTCAGAGGTTATATACCAATTAACCATTAAAACAGACATGTAATTTGAAGACTATGACAGGTTATTTAATTTGGACATCTGACAGCATTATGCAAAAATTTTTCTGAGGTCACATGAGTCACATGAGGTAACAACCATCTTTATTAGCCCTGGTCTGTAACTCAAACAATACAACACTCATACCTATCCCAAAACTGCCAAAGTCAATGAAAAGATGCTCAAGAGCATGCCTTCTGATTTCTATCATCTTGCATGATGGGGGAAGCAATCAACAACAAAAGGTACATAGGGAGGACAGAAAAAGGTTACAGAAACTGTTCCCAGGAAAAAAAAAAACCAAACCCATTTTGTCTTATTTTAATCGAAGCTCTAGGGCAAGCAGTTAGTTTTTAAAACACACCAAAGTGGAAATGCCTCTTTCAAACTGCATGTTATAAATTTAAAAATTTTAAAGAAGAGATTTGGAACCAATAACTGCTAAGTCAGACATAAGCCTGTTTGAGGATTATTTTAGAAGCAGGTAAAGTACCTTGTCCATAGAGCTTCAAGCATGTAATTCTAGAACGATGAACATGCAGACATTTGAGACTGCTCGCCTAAAATAAAAGTGTACCCATACCTCAACTGGCAACTGTGCTACAGACTAGAACGAAACAGATACCAAATATTTTTTTTTCTGTGTAATAAACATGCAGTGAGTAGATTTTGAAGGTGTACTGTCAAGTGATTTTTTTCAATCTACATCTTCTAAACATTTCAGATGCTTGGTACTTCCCAATTCAGTGAGAATGGAGAAAATGATCATTTCTTTACATTCTTGTGGACAGTAAAATCATAAGGCCTTTCAGAAAACGTAGGCTTTTGACACTATTTAGGATACTAAGTTCAAAGCATGCACCAAAATGTTGGCAAACAGAACGAGGTGGAAGAGGAAATTGGAAGGAATAAGTCTCTCTGTGGCTTCATGAACAAGACTTCTTTTCAAACTTCTGATTAAAAAACAGAAAAACACACTGGGCTACTGGTCTACAACTACCTGACAAGAAAGGAAAACTGAATGGAAAAAGAAAGGTTATTTCATGAGCAACACTGTTCAGATTTTTAGAAGGTCGAACCTATTTCAAAATCAGACAGAAACTAGCATTTTGTTTTGAGCACCAAGTTTCCCTCTCCTTGGGATATCAGCAAAAATAAGCTGTAAAAGTGTTGCTACCCAACTTCCAAAAGTCCCTTAGAATCATATGGCCCTATTTTCTTTTTTTTTTCTTTGCTACTGACACGCTCAGCTGTTCACAGCAGAGACTGAGTCTGACAGCTGCATTCCACTCTCCTTGCAAACTAAACTCCCCATTTGACACCATTCAAGTGGCCTCTTCACTCTGCCTGTTGTTTTACTTGTGTATTCTCATATATGTCCTGACCAGGGCCTACAAGGCTCTCTGACAGTCCTGTAGTGTTGATACAACCCAGTGCCTGAATATTTCTTACAGCTGAAGTTAACATCTAGTTTACAAATGAAAAAAACAAAGTCAGCTTCAAATTTACTCTTCCTTGTAACCTCTTGCCAATTAAAACCCCATACCTCCACAAAATCCTGTTCCTAAACCCTATAATTTATAGTACCTACCCACATTTTCCTATTTTAAATTGCAGTTTTGTTCACTTATGAGGATTCAAATGATTATACATAGCAAACCATTGCTGACTATACCAAATGCTGTACAATACACAGTTGACACATCTGAGGCAAACAATGACTGGCCAGGTGTTTTCACTTGCTGGAGTCTCTATGATGTCCATTACAAGCGACTACACTGCTCATAAAGGTGAAAGGCAGCTTCCAGGGGACACAGGCTTCTGCCATAATTTGCACTTCCAAAGACAAACAAGGGGGTTCGTATATATGCTCCCTAATTATCTTAAGGTTTTGTGGAAGACAAAACTGTTTTTCTCTGCGAGTTTCCAGTCTCCTGCTCTTCTCTGTTTATAGTTTGGCAAGAAACTGCAGCACACCATCAATAAGGTATTGGTATGGTTTATTTACATTATTCTGCACTAGTCAAAAAGCCAACACATAAAATCAGATGTATTAACACCCTGGATATGCAAAAGGAAGAAAAGCCAATTCTCACAGAAATACTTATCCCTCATCAAAACTTCCTTCCTTTTTTTTATACAACAGCAGAAATTTCTCAGATCGATTTTAGAGCTGTTTCTTGATTAAAGCAAGAACATCTTACTGTTACTTTGTCATGATGTGGTAAACTAAAAAGCATCTATTTCTACTCTTTCTCCCTTCTCCCCACACCAAGTAAGCTTTCAGTGCCATCTTACTGAAGGGGGGAAAAATGTCTAAAGAAAAATTAAAATGAATTATACTTGTCAGAGAGTCCACAGGCACACAAGTGTATCAAAGACAGAAATGTTCTAGTTCACTCAGGATGATTTTCTGAACATTTTATATATATTGTTCTTCATCTCAGATCACATCAAATTTCTAGATTTATTTTTAAGCCCTAATTTTGATCTACTGAAAAAAAAAAATTCAAATTATTAGTAAGCCACATACTATGTTTACAGTGCCTGTGAGAATGAATACTGATTAGATAACTAAAAAGACTGAGGAGGAACTTAAAGGGCAGTTCTGAAAAATGGCAGATACTTTGAAACCAAGTAGTCTGATACTTTAAAGTGAAAATAATTATGTTATACGACAAGCTTATGGGAATGAAACTGAACATTTATGTAGTTAGCCCACGTTTTTTAAGGATAAAGAGAATGAAGACAGGTTTGAATTGTGTCAGAAACCCCAAGCATATGTATACACACATATAAGAAGGTATATATGTACATATTTGTATACCATACATAAATGTCAATATATTAAAGACAGAAGTTGCCTTACTTAAGAGTATTCTGATAAAAGACAGAGCTAAAGTTTTCATTATTGCTGTTGTTTATTTGATGGACAATAGGAATTTTGCATGGACATGGGTATTTTAAAAATAAATAATAGGAAAAATACCACTTGGAAGGAAAAGCTATGGACCTCTGTAAATTTCAGGAGTTTCTGACTTCCACACCATTTCATATGAAGGTGAAACAAGGTCAAAGAGCATTTCCGTGAAGTCGAAGGAGTCTTGCACCACCATGCATTTACATGCCACTGATCTGGATCCCTCAGGCTGCAATTAGCCCAGAACAGATCACAGGTCACTAAATTCCCACAACAACCCTTGATCCACAACAAACCTTCCCATTACAAGCTCCACCTATTATTTTGCTTGTAAACGAGGACAGAAGGAAGCTTTAGTGTTTACTACAAGTGATACTTTGGTTTCCTATGAACAGCTGCTAAAACAGCCAGCAATGTACAAGGCACATAAACTGCACTGGCATTATCAAGTGCAAGGCCTCTTTCCTGAGATGATTTTAGACCTGGTGGAAAAGAGCTGAAAGATAAGACTAGGTCTCAAGAGACTTTACATACTGAACCAACATGTAAAAGAAAAGCTGAGGAGCTCAACTTGATTTAAGGGACCAGGACAATAAACATCCTGAGAGGTGAGTCAGTGCAGGGCCTCAGGTTTAGGAGAGAAGGAACCTCAGGTTCAGAGAATAAAACCCAGAGAGAAGTGTAATGTCTGTAGCAAAATTAGATCGACAGGAAATTCTGCTGAGTACAGAATTCTGTAGATCTGTCACGGAAGAAAAACAGCAGAGAGACTGAGAATGAATTAAGGTTTGGTGGATTAGGTAGGACATACAACCATGAGACTGAGCAGTAGTTGGACAGATGATGGGAAGAGAACAGAGTCCATTGAATATTAAATAAAGGGACCCTTGATGAAAGAGAGGGTGAGATAGCACCCTCTTTTAATATATATTAATATATATATTAAAAAAAAAAAAATTAACATCACCACTACGAAGACCTGAATTAGGAGTATTTCTTTTAGGATAAGAACTAGTCGGGGTGGGACAAGGGGGTGGAATAAGCAGAGGCAAACATTTTTTCTTCACCCCCATCCTTGAATCTTCTCACACATGCGACAATGAGTATCCACTACCTTTGGAAAGATCATCCTTTTTCACACCATATTTGGCATATTTTTTTTATTTGTCAACTCTGGAAAACCTTCAAGTGATAGCTTTGGATTCTGCTCCCGCATGAATAATGCAGGTGCATGGGGTGAGGCAACAAATAATAAATGGAGATCAAATTTTACTTTAAAAGTGTAGATTTATATTTGTTGACAAAGCTAATATGATGCCAATACTACCCTGGAACAAGTTATCATTCCATTAGAGAAAGACAGTGGATTTAACACTGGCATGGAGAGAGTAATTTTACATTTTTCAAAAATCAGTAAATATTTGAGCATATTGGGTATTCTCAGTGCTATGTAAATAGCAGATTTAAGGAGACACAATATTACATGCAACTACTTTAATGCCCAAAATAAATACATCAAAAGAATTTTAGATCAACAGCACATTGTCTGCTGTTATGAATAACGTGCTGAAATATGCCAAGCTATTTTTGAACACTTTCAAAGAAGTTCTGTATCTGAGCTGAGGCTGAAGACATGTTGATGTGCTTTTATTACAGAATTTTCTTTACCAATCTGGCAACATAGTCTTCTTTAATTAGCATTTAAATACTGTATCTTTCTTAATTGAATCCACACCTTCCCTTTTCTGCAGAAACACTCTACTTTTCAATGCACTTCGGGACAGGAGACAGAAAAGGTCTTTGGACATTTGCAATTCTTTCACTGTACATCTGCAATTCTTTCACTCTCACAGGAAGTCCTCTGAGTAGCCTCTGCCTTCATACAAAAGCTTAAGGTGCTAAATGTTGTCCTCTTTGTCCTATACGTCCACAGGTTTAGTATAAAAGCATGAAAGTAAGGTTGAGACCATTAATATCAAGGTAAGGAAATAAATGTGTTCCAGCATTCCATTTTAAACACAGCTTTGCTAATATAAGGTACATAAAACAACATGCAGCTTTTTGGTTGATTACATAGCCTTTTCAAATTTAATCTCAAGATATATTCAGTTTACATAACTTCCTCTGAAAGTGGATCAATCATAAGGTTTTCACTGATGTTTCAAAACACACTCTCCACCTGCAATTCTTGAAAACCACTGCAGTTAAGTGGTGACAAAGGAAGACCTTTATGATTTCAACTGTGTATTAGAGACTGAACTCAGATTATTTTCGAGTGTGGGTTATTTTCAATCTATATGAAATGTAAATAGAAGAGGTTACTTTTTCTTACTTTATAGTGCAAAAAAAAGTAGAGTGTGAGCTGACTATGAAAAGCTCTTTCATTTAGCAGTCAAAAGATCTGGGGGACTCTCAACAGTTCTCAAGTTTAGTCTGAGGACCTTGAAAGAATGCCATTACTATCGGGTCCTTCTAACTATTTTGGCACAAGTCGATTTCCCTACGCTCCTTTATGTTGGCACATTTTGTACAACAAACATTACGTAACCTTCTGTCTAGCAGCATATCACTACTTATTTCCTGTTTCTTCTCTAAAATAAGGAAGCTTCTCTGCTTAAATCACTGTCTCAGTTATTTAGGAAATCAGTTTTGTTCAAAAGGCACCAGCCTGGAAGTCTGGACCGGAGTCTAGACCACCTCCTCTCACTTCCCAAGATTCACAGCAGGAAACTAACCCCAGTTACAGAGAGAAGCCCAGACTTGAAGGAACTCTTAATGTGGGTCAACCTAAACAAGATGCAGGAGAGTTAAAATAAATGTCTAGACCCGGAGAATTCATAAAGAATACATTTCTCTATTAGTTGTACTTCAGCTGTACTATAAATTTAATTAATCTGCTCATCTAGAGAAGCCATCAGTATTTCTTCATTACAACACATCCCTTGAGCATTAATGCCTCTGATATGCTATCACTGTCCTTCTAGCTTCTACAAGGTTAAGTTGCCAACTTCAAACCAAAAAAATTATCAACATAACAGTGCCAATCTGCACTACCATATCTGGAGTCTTAGACAGCCTAGGAAAGAAATAACTGGTAAAACACATATGAAAACAAAAGTATGAGTACCTGGGCATTATTTTGTTACAGGAAGATCGTTTTGGATAGTACTAACTCAGCTTCCAAAAGGCAATACAACCACTTTTCATCAGATGCTATAAATTTCCTCACATTCCAAGCTACAATTAAGTTAAGCATACATATTTTCCAGTGACACAGACTTTAACAATCACCTTGCTGCAATGCTCAAGAGTTCAACTCCAAGGATAGGACTCTTAATAACAATGCAGGCTAACTAGCTTGTTTTCCTCCCTTTACACACTTGTGTATTAAAAGACAGCAGGCATTAAATTACCCCCAAGACTCGCACAGATGACTAAAACCATGAATAAGACAGAATACAGAACTAGGAGCTTGCTTTCTAGTTAGCTGTATGAAGAGCCAAACACGCAGTGTTCTCAAGAAACAAAACATTAACCTCGGATCTAACATCACAGGGGGTTCTTCATGAAGCCATAGCAGCCATCTGGAGTTAATCTGACTGCGGTCTGGAAGAGTAGTTGAATACATTGGAAGAGTACACAGAATACACACTGCAACTTTTCAACTACTGAAACAGTTCTGTCTCCTTACAGGCAATATCTAAGACTTAAGCACAAAAACCTGCTTCACCAATCATGCCTAATTTTTTGTTTAAACTGTTTGCTGTTAGCAAGGCTGAAACAGGACAGCCAGCAGCTTCTCAGAACTCGCAAAGATAACTAGGACATCTACGATCTTTCCAAGAAGAGCTGTAAGTCCGGCACAAATCAAGCCCCTGAGCTTCCCACGGCCGAGGAACCCACCCGGGGAGACCCAATCCCGCTGCCCTGGGCGGGAAGGGGACGGGGAGCACTGCGCGCCCCGGAGGAGGGAAGGGTCCGGGAGGGAATGCCCGGCACGCGGGGAGCGGGCCCGCACTTGGGGAAAGGAGGGACAGGGGCCGGGGAAGGGCGGCCGCCGCACCGAGCCCCGCGTTCCCACGGCCGGGCCCTGAGAGCACAGGGGGGAGGAGCGCCCGGGAACGGGACGGGACGGGACGGGACGGGACGGGACGGGACGGGACGGGACGCGCTCCCTTACCCACGGTGGACTTGCAGGCCTCGCAGAAGGTGTCGTCGGTGAATCGCTCCATGAGGCTGGTCTTGCCCCCCCCCCGCGACCGGATGATGATCCCCTGCAGCTTGAAGTCGGCCGGGCGCGGCGGCTGCTTCCTGCGGCGGGACTGCCCCCCCGAGAGCGCCGGCGACCCCGCCGCCGAGCCCGCCCCGAGGTCCAGCCCGCCGCCCCCCGCCCTGCGCTGCGGCAGCCCCGAG
>VZTE01005045.1:6036150-6143359 GCA_013397775.1 Eulacestoma nigropectus | reverse complement strand
AGCCGCGGCCGGGCCGCGCCGCAGTGCCGGGGGCGGGAGCGCCCGCCCGTCCTGCCCCGCCCCGGCCCGGGCCGCCGCTGAGCGCCCCGAGAGCGGCGTGAGGCGTGTGGGCCGGGGGGCTCAGCCTTGCCCCGGACCCTCCTGGGGTGAACCGCGGTGCGCTCCGGCGCTGCGCAGCCAGGTCTTGCTTCGAGCTCCCAGTTGGAGCTGCCTCTGCCGGGACGGCCGGGTCTCCAGCGGAGAGGCAACGAGGATGGTTGGGGGATTGCTCTTACGAGGAAAGGCTGAGGAGGTTGGACTTGTTTAGCCTCAAGGAGAGACGACTGAGAGGGTGTATATAAATATCTAGGGAGGGGGTGCCAAGAAGATCAGGCTCTTCTCCGTGGTGCCGAGAAATAGGACCAGAGGCAACGGGGGAAGCTGATGCATAGGGTTCCACCCGAACACGAGGAAGAACTTTTTCACTGTGCAGTGACCGTGCACTGGAACAGGTTGCCCAGAGACATGTCGAATCTCCCTCACTGGAGTTACTCAGGCGCCTTCTGGACACAGTCCTGTGCAAAGTGCTCTGGAATGACCCTGCTTGAACAGGGAGGCTGGACCAGATGACTCACTGTGGGCCCTCCCTACATGACCTATTCTTCGATTCCTGATTTTGTGATTGTCTAATTTTGTCCCACCTAAATTTACCTTCAGATAGTCAAGCAGACCCCAGGCCTGGGCAGACACTCTGTATGTGGTAGCACACATGCGTTTGGTGTCGTCTAGGGATGGATTTCACTGTCAAATCTCTGAACCTGGTACCCGCTCACTCCTGGGCGCCGACGTTTTCATAACAACCTTCTGTGCCAGCTCAGTTGTTCAAATCCCAAGCAAAGAAAAATATAGCTGTAGAGGAAGTACTGTAATAAATCATGTGAGGAAAAAATGATTGGGATGACTGTTGCTCATTGTAGTTTTTAAGGAAATTTCTATCTCTCCAAGCTCTGAGGACCTAGAGTTCAGAGAATACAGATTTTTCAGATGCAGCTGGCAGCAAAGGGCGCAGAATCATAGAATGGCCTTGATTAGAAGGGACATTTAAGATTGTCTGATTCCAACCACACTGCTATGGGCAGGGACACCTTTCACTAGACCAGGTTGCTCAGAGCTGCATTTAACTTGGCCTTGAACACTTGCAGGGATGAGGCATCCACAGCTTCTCTTCCAGAGGTAGGAGGGATTCATGGTTTAAGAGAATCTGAAATGTACATGTAGGATAAAGTATTTTGAACATGAGAGGCACAGACAGCCAAAGCTGGTGGAGATGTGAGAACATTTGGTCCCATTTGTTATATTCTCACTACCATTTGTAAGGTAAGGAAGTTTGTCAAGGGATTGTGAAACTGGGGTTACATTTAGGAAACCATTGCCATACAGGAATGACTTTTCTCAACAGCGAATTTTCTTGAGCAAATGAGACTGTTTGACAGTGAGGCTAAGTTTCCAAGAACAACAAACAAACAAACAAAAATAGAAAAAAACCTCCAAACAAAAAACCCCAAACAAGAAAATAAAAAGCCCCCCACAAATAAAATGACAACTAGAACCAATTTAAATTTTTTTAAATTGCCACTAATTTTCATCACAAGAAAAACTGGCAGTTCTTCAAACAGGTAGAATGGTCTAAACCTTAAACAAACAAAAAACTTAACATAACAAACACTTCTTCTGCATTACACTCACCCCACCTTCTCCTTACTGATTATATGTACTGTTATAATTAGGTATTTGAAGGGGCAATTCATCACTGAGAGTGAAATAATCTAGCAAGTACAGCATCATAACAAGATAACCTTTTTGGTTTGAGTTGGGGTTTTTTATCCCTTAGGTCCATCCTCTAGAATTATAATGTTCCCCCAAACCTGTAACTCTGATAGATCTTCAAGACTGCTCTACTCTTCCTAGAGAGTGCAGGCCACCAGGTGTGTTGTAGACTGTTCCTGCCCATTCATTATTGGTCATCAGAGTAGCCTCAGTTCCTCATGTTATTTTGTGTTCTACCAACTCACTTTCAAACAAGGTAATTCAAGCAAATCTATGCTGACCACTCTATTCCTGTACCTGCACACAGATACTCAGCAACATCAATATTTTCAGTCCTTCATTAAATGAACTGAACTGTGAATACCAGGCTTCAATTGCATAGCCTCAAGTGGTTTGTATCATTTGCTCAGCAGAAGAGCTTTTTCCTGATTAGTCCACAGTTGTAGAGAACCCGCAAACATGAAGTGAATTCCTTTGTGCCTCCAGTTTGTTGCCAGCCATTGCCACTCTTCCTTTACATCTCTTTGGCTATTTGGTGGGGTCATCTCACTAAGCATGCATGGATTTTTCATGTTAGCTAGTCTCTGGCATCCAGACCTTTCCTTCCGCATCTGCTTTCAGCTTTTCTACACTGACATGCACAGTCAACTACTGAGTATCATAGAATCACAGAATTACTGAACCACGGAATGTCTCAAGTTGGAAGGGACCCATAAGGATCACGAAGTTCAACTCCCAGCTCCTCATAGGACTAAACCATGTGACTAAAAATGTTGTCCAGATGCTCCTTGAGCTCTTGACAGGCTTGGTGCTCTGACCACTTCCCTGGAGAGCCTGTCCAGTGACTGACTGCAATCTCAGTGAACAACATTATTTGAATATCTAGTCTGAACTTCCTCTAATGCAATTTCAGTCTATTTCCCTCATGTCTTGCTGGGCACCACAGAGAAAAGATTGGCACCTCCCCCTCTCCTGCCCACCTCGAGGAAGCTGTAGACTGCCATGGGGTGCTCCCTCAGCCTTCTCTTCTACAAGCTGAACAAACCAAGTGACCTCAGCTGCTCCTTGTAAATCTTGCCCGTGAGGCCTTTCACTGTTTGGTCTTTCTCCTCAGGACACACTTCACAGTTTCATGTCCTTCTTAGATTGTGGCCCCCCAAACTGCACACGGGACTCGAAGTGAGGCCGCCCCAGAGCAAAGCAAAACGGGACTATCCCCTCCCTTGCCCGGCTGGCAATGCTGTGCCTGAGGAACCCCAGGACACTGTTGGCCTTCCTGGCTGCCAGGCACTGCTCGTTCATGTTCAGCTTATCATTAACCCAGCCAGTGGACCCAGAGCCTTGCCATTAACCCAAAGCAACCAGTAGAGCAATAGGTTCTTGTTTGTCAATATCAAACTACAAATTTCAGGAAAAACCAAAGCACTTGGACAACCTGCAGTACTGCAGAAATGAGTTTGTCATACCTTCAACTACTTAACTCCAAACAGAACAAGTTTTTTTCCTTTCCCAATAGCTGGGCTTGGATTTTCTTTAGAAAACAGACAATACCATCAATAGCTGCCAATGAAAAATTTTTCAAAATGGTCTTCTGAATTTTGCTGCTTTAAATCAGACAACACAATCCATTGCTTGGAAGGAAGTTTAGAGAGACTGATGCTTTCATCTAGATTTCTTATTCTGAATTAAGATTGAATGCAATTTTAATTACTTGCATTAATCTCAGGTGAGTTTAACTTTTTTTTAAGTTTTAAAAATGTATTTTATTTCAGGGAAAGAAGGTGTTGGGATCTGAGCTGCATGGTTATAACATGGATCAATTTGACTGAGGGCGCAACTTTTTAAAACCAAAATACTGTTACCATTCACTGTGTAAATGCTCTTAGCTTTATAAAGAGATTTATATTGGTATGGTTCATACACTCTCCCTAAACTGGGAGCCTGTATATATGATGTATTAAGTGTATGTGCATCAGTAGAATCTTACCAACACACATACATACATAAGAATATACTGATATATAAAAAGTTTTGGTGGAGCTGTATAACTTTTATGGATATCCTGGCCTGCACTTCAACTCATTTATAAACTCAAATAAAAGATGAACATGGGGGGAAAAAAACCAGTCAAAAACTAGCTCAAAAAGCAGAGAAAGAGATGGGATTTTGATTTCCTTGTAATTGTTTGGTGAAAAATAATCGATGTGCTAGTAGGTAGTGTAGTCTGAGTTGCAGTGTTTTCATTACAAATTAAATTGGTATTGGCCAGCAGAAAAAAGGTTGGAGCAGAACTCAGAGGGTTGCTACAGCAGCAGGGATGCAATAGAAAAACAGCTTCTATCCTCTTGAAAAGCAAAGAAACAAAAGGGAAAAAAAGTCCCCAAACATCTCATTTTATTAATAAGTGTATGTATGAAAAAAGGGCTATTTTAATACAAGATTCAGCTGTGTTCTTAGGGCTAACTGTAGCTAAAATTTACATCCTTCCTCTACATCCCAGACATGCTTAGGACAGCCAACACATGTGTTTATGTTTAGAAATGTGAAGGGAGGCTTGCTTCAATGTGGGGAGCTGTTTGGAGATGTCACTTTGTGTCTGTACATTTAGTTTCCACTGTAAAGCCTTTAGTATATGTTCCTTATATGTCATCTGTCATGCCCCAGGCCTAAACTCTTTCTTTTCATGCAGGTTTTTTTTGCCTTCTGCTACGTCTTGTGCTCTTCTAGGTTTGATCCAGGTGGAATTTATTTCAAGAGAATTATTTAAAAGAAAATACGTGAAGTATTCCTTTGGAGAGGGGTGGGGGGCAGGGCAGGGCTGGTTGGATAGATCAGCTTCCTTGGCTGTGAAACCCAGTCTCTCTAAGCTTAAAGGATATTGATGGAATATTGACTGGCTGGTTACTGTTCCAGTGGAAGGAACCTTTGCTAGTCAATTGACTACAGCAGTATAGTTAATTTGAATGTCTCTTTTGTCAATCTTTCTCACAGGCTGTTCTGTGATACTTATGCCATCACATCTGAACTTTGTTACTCTTATAATTTATTTATCTTTTCAGTACACATCTAAGGGGATACCGTTGTGCCCACATTACAGGGGGGAAACTGAGGCCTTGGTATTTTTGGCTATGTTCTCTTTGAGACTGATTGGAAAAATTTTAGGTGGTTATCTTATGTGTTAAGTCTTGAGGATTTCCTTTATAAACTGCTTGAAATATACTGTTTTGGAAAGGGTGGCAAGAAGATTTTTAGCACAATGACAGTCAAAATGACCACAAGACAGGGACAGCTTACAATGCCAGAGTGGTCTAAAAGTGGGATTTCAAGGCTTCTGCTATAGTACATCGGAAAATTTATAGCACTTTGAAAGAGTGATCCAAGAAATAGTAGGCTTGACCTGTGCTGGAAGAAATTCTAAGCACAGGGGTATAGCGAACATCTTTCTTCCCCAGAGAGCTCAAAGTTTTGTAGAGCTTCTTCAAGGTGCATAGCAGAATACAGATTCTCCCTCCCAGATTATTATCCTAAAACAATCTCTTATCATATATAAGTTAACTCAGTGGCTTCTGTTAGCTTCATTGCTCTTCTTTCTACTTTATAAGCTTGTGAAAAGATACCTATCTGCAACTTCTTTTTTTCTCTTCTGTATTTTTTTTTTCAGAAAGAAGCAATTACCTTTTCTCTCCTGTCTTCAGAAACTTCAACTGTGAATAATCTTCCCTTGCAGTTCAGTGGTTTGAGTTTTAGATGTACTCGCTCAATAGCTTTTAATCTGAGCAATAAACCTCCTTTTTAATGTGTTTGTTCCTTTCTTGTCTTTATTTTTTATTATTTATTTATTTAATTATTATTATTGTTTTTTATTTACTGTGTGAGTGAACTGAAAGAAACTTTTTCCTAGGCCAAGAACCCATTTTGAGATTTGGAAAATAGCAATTTTGAATGATATCACACCCTGCTTTAGTTCCTTAGTATATTTTTCCCCTTATAATTCAATATTAGCATTATTGCCTCCATATTAGTCTAATTTTTGAGAAATTCCTTATGTGCATGAGATATTTATCATCCAGTGTCAACATGTCATATTAAGTGTGATTAAATCCAAGAAGAAAGCAAAGAAAAGTTTGGAAAAGTCCTACTGTAAACAACTTTGAACTTTCTTTATTGTAGTATCAATTTTAAGAAGGTCTTCTGATTAATTTCAGTGTGGAGTTTGGCCTCCTGATTGTACATTAAGCTTTGAACAAAGACAATAAAAGGATTTTATGTGAGGGGGGAACTTTCTTACTAGCACCATTAGTGTGAGTGTTAATAGGCTGCATTCTGATCACGGTCACTTCTGAGTAGGTTTTGTTTGACACATCTTGCACATAGAGAACAGCTTTACACATGTAATCCACGCCTTTCTTCATGCAGGAGTGAACAGCTTTCCACATCTTCCTGGGAACAGGATCAACTTCTACATATGCAGGGACTCTTGGGATAGCTGGAAGGAAATAAGCAGGACAAGCAGCCACTCACTTTGTCTTTGTTTTTTTAACAAATTTGGAGATGTAGAACACCTAATACCCTTTATCTATTGCCATGGGTTTGTGTGGTCTGCCACAGGAACTCTGGTCTGTCCTGTGAAGGTAAGCAGCTCCCTATCCCCAGTGCAAGGCTGTTTTAGGACTATATTTTGCTGAATTCCTTGGTTCACAGATAAATATTCATTGACATCTGTGGAATCAAACTCATGCATACTTTTTTGTTTGTTTGCTTTTTGTTTTTTGTTTGTTTGTTTGGGGTTTTTTTGTGGTTGAAATTTCCAAAAAAGTTGTGGAGTATGCTAAAAAATGTACAGAGCAGTTTTCCTGATGCAAGCATATCTATCTCAGTCCCATTCCTAGCAATGCTTCAAGTAAAACATATTTGCTATTGAAATGAGAAACTCGGTATAGTGCAAAAAATAAATCCTGAAGATAACTGGACCTACAAACAAATTCTTAGATTAAAATTAAAGCTAATGATCCAATAATCTCTGACTACTGTAATATGATAAAATGTGAAACAAACCTTCAAAGTATACCTTCAATTTTATGGAGCTCAGGTTGTTACGATAAGCTTGACTGACCAAGTTTTCTCCTTACTTTTAATTCTGTGCTTTTCCTAGCAATTTCAGAGAGCTATTATTAGATAGTTTTCAAATGTTTGATTCATTTAAAGATAAATAAACCCTGAGGTTTGATAATCAATACTGCTAATTACGGTGATTAACTTGATTTAAATATGCCTTGATTTAGATATGGAAGGATTACAATTAGATGATGACATTAAAATACTTTGCTCACTATAAGAAGTAGCAGATTTTTTTATAAAACATGCGGTCTTTATATGGGTTGGCTTTATTGTAAGCAATGACTTTTAAAAACTCAAGAGTTTTTCCTTTCTGGTATTTATCTGTGAAATACTACAGGATAAATTCACTCTAGATAAAGATCTAGACCCCAGAGAAAGTCAGAAATTACTGTTAAGAAAGTGAACTGTTTATGCATTTCAAGACCACTAGGTGCTGCCTATTCACTGCAGCAGATGTTGCAGTCTCTTTTATAGTGAGTTAGAGGAATTATGTGAATTATTCGTAGTATCAAACAGAATTTGAGGCCTTTTGCTTCGCACTGTAATCTGAATAACTGAGAATAAAGCTAAAAATATGGTAGAGATGTTTTGTTGTGTAATTAGGAGAAGCATTTCCTTGGCCTCTTAGTTTTGAGCCCTCAATTACTGACATGGTGAATAAAAGGTATCAAGAAAATCCTGCAAAAAGCCTTCCCAGTGTTTTATGAAAGGGGAACACAAAAATGACTCTCATATTCTAGTCTGACTGGCATAGGAGGGATTTACTGTCGGCAGTTACTGAAAATTGAAAAATGTAATTAAGGTTCACTTAAAAGTTTATAATCTCACTTTAGCTCTGATGCTCCTTATCATCTTAAATGTGACAACTATTGTTTTATAAACAACGTGGGAAGAGCTGGATTCTTACGGTTAACACTCAATCCTTCCTAATATATTTCACTACCTGCTAATTCTGTACATGCAACTGCAGATTAGGGACAGACAGGAACAGAACAATAAAGTTTTTTCTGCATGATTATAATAAAAAAAAATATTACAAATCTCTAGCTTTCAACAAGCCTGTCCAGGATAGTTGTAAGTAATGCTTAAGAATGAAATGCCAACTGCAATCACAAACCTGTGTAAGTCACCTATCCACAGACAAATGGAAGCTCATGGCTGCATCAAATTTCATGGAAACAGTTGTGGTTTTGCTGTGCTTGAAAAACCTGCATTTCTGTGTTCTACAAGATGGACTGCTGTATGAAGTTTAACACCAACCATATGAAGGTCGACAAGGACGAGTGCTGGATTCTGCACCTGGAGCAGGGCAACCCTGGATCAATGTACATCATGGGGAATGAGAGGCTGAAGAGCAGTGCCATGGAAAGGAACTTCGAATTGTTGGTCTTTGGCAAGTTGAAAATGAGTCAGCAGTGCCCTGGCAGCCAGGAAGGCCAACCCTGTCCTGGGGTGCATCAAGCACAGCATCACCAGCTGGGCAAGGGAGGGGATTGTCCCGCTCTGCTCTGCACTGAGGCAGCCTCACCTCAAATGCTGGGGGCACTGTTGGGCACCACAGTATATGAAAGACATTGAGCTCTTAGAGAGCATCCAAAGGAGGGTCACCAGGATGGTGAAGGGCTTTGAGGGGAAGCCATATGAGGAGCAGCTGAGGTCCCTCGGTCTGTTCAGCCTGGAGAACAGAAGACTGAGAGGAGACCTCATTGCAGTTATGACTTCCTTGTGAGAGGAAGAGGAGGGGCAGACCCTGATCTCTGCTCTGTGGTGACCAGTGACAGGATCTGAGGGAATGGTATGAGGTTGTGTCAGGGGAGGTTTAGGTTGGATATCAGGAAAAAGTTCTTCACTGAGAGGGTGGCCGGGCACTGGAACAGACTCCCCAGGGAAGTGGTCATAACACCATCCTGCCTGAGTTCAAGAAACATTTGGACAGTGCTCTTGGGCACATGGTGTGACTCTTGGGGTATCTTGTGCGGGGCCAGGAGTTGAACTTGGATGATCCCTGTGGGCCACTTCCAACTCAGGACATTCTGTGATTCTATGACTGGTTTGGAAATAAATATGGAACAAGAAATAGAATTAAAGGGCATTGATTAGTTTGTCTATATTAATATATTAGGATAAACGAAATGTTGAAATAAAATATGCAGTATGAAGAATGCAGGTTTATTGCTCCTATATGTGTTTGATACCACTGTTCTCTTTTCTAATGAAGAAGAGACGAAATTTTGTTTTTCCTTTGACTCAAGTAGACCATTTTTTTTCAGTAGGAAGAATAAAAAAGATGTGAAACAAATGTTGAAAAACAGAACTGAGCATTATCAAAGGTTTTGGAAAGATGTAGATAAAAAATTGTAAGAATACAATTGTTCTCTTCATGTCAGTGAAATGACTAAGAATTAAGCTGTACCTACATTATTTTCAAGGTCTGAAAAAAAAAGTAATGCTTGAGTAAACAGTGCAATATAGAAAATTAGTAGTCGAGGTGAAGAGATTCCTCACTTCTGTAAAATATCTCTATATTAATAACTCATGCAAAGATTGTCATAAGAGAACATATATTTAGGTGACAGAAAGCCCAAGGGAGCAATGTCATGGTAAGAGCATGGGTAGGAGTCTGAAGCAAAGTTTAGAAACCATGAACCCTTGTGTGTTCAGCTTTTGCTTTCCCCTCTCTTTATTTGCAAGGTGCAAGTTATATATCCCAGAATGATGTCATGACCCAGAAAATTTAATGGGAATCAAAACACTCTCAACTTTCTATTTTTCAATGGTATATCCCAAATCCATTTAAGCTAATGGAAGGTTAGTTTTTTCCACCTGTAATTTCAGCATAGTGAAAATCCATCAGTGTTTCTTTTTAACCACTGGCTGGGAAGTGCATGTTGCTACCAGTTGTGTGGAACAGGCACAATATTCCCATCCATGTTTCTGAAACCCTTGTTTTTCACAGCCACTGCCACGTTCGGGGCCATCCAGTCAGTCTTCTGTGCTGTAGATTTCCTCTCCTTTTTCAGAGCAAGAGACTTGGCATCAACTATTCATACTGGCAGCACTGTGTGATATTCATTAAATACAGTCAAAACAAAAATGTTATGTACTGGGTGGGAAGTGTCAAGTTCAACTGGTCCATGTCACTACTTTGTAGTGCACGTTTTGCTTCCCAGCAGTAAAAATGAGAACGATTTGGGTAACACTCTAATGGCTTGCATCATTCTCTTCTCTAGAGGTCTGCCAGGAAAACAGCTTTCAGTCATGTCTGGGGTATGGAAGAGGCACTGTGGCAGAGCCTGCTCCAGTAAACAGTGACCAGCTGTGTGGGGTCAAAACTTCAAATTCTAAATTCCTGAAAACCATCAGTTATTTAATGGTGTTATTTTCAGCTATGCATGGCAAGCCTGACCAAAGGACCTGCTTAGTGAATGTCACTGTTCAGAAATTAGTGTGTAAATGGCAGATTTGTGTCTGATCACGCAGTTGCCCAAGTTACAAGGTAGAGAGCTTTATTTGTAGGGAAGGTGTCTTTTTTACGGCAATAATAAGATCACCACAACAAGCATCTCATTTTCTGGATGGGACAGAACATTTACGCTGCCTAAGGAATGTAGAAAGGAGAATATCTGGTAGCATCTTTTAAAATTAAACATATTTATATCAATGCTCATGTGCTGTTATTTTTAAATTATATTAAGTAACACTAATTTTCAAATTAACTTGGAAATCTGAGGACATGCCAGTGAGGATTTCCAGCATTGTTGTAAAGAAAGGGAAGGAAACTTGGGGATCTGCTTACTTGCTTAAGCCCCATACAAAGTAAAAAAAAAAGTTAATTTTGTTACCTATAACATCATAAACTTAAACTGTCAGTAAGCATAATTTCATGGAAAGTAGATCTTTCCAAACAAACTGTCGTGTTTATTTCATAGTGAACTGTGGATCTGATGGAACAAGACAGTTGTATTGATATGGTAGTGTTGGATTTCTCCAGTGGCTTTGATATAATAAAGCACATTCTGAAAAAAATGATTCTCATGAGACAACCATTGTGCACAGCATATAGAATTAAAGTTGGATTAAAGAGGTCTTGAAATGCAGCTGATACCAGGCTGTCAGAGCTGGATACCTTGAGCAGGTTCCAAAGGGGTCATTAAAGCACTTCAATGCTCTTTTTAAAATCAATTGTGTAGATGATGATACAGAATCTTCGCCTGGATGGTTTAAAGATGACATAAAGATCGACCAGGGAATATAATGAATACAAGTTGCTTTACAGAGAGGACCTCATTACCTAATTAAATGCAATTACAGAGTCCAAAGAACTGTGATTCAGAAGAGACACATCTATAACTAGGAGTCATTACAGTTCACAGCAAAGTCTTTGCCAGCACTGAATATTCTTCAGCAGGGCTACATGGTCTTGGCATATGGTTTTGGCTGTGCTGTCCACTGTATTCTAATTAACTCTTTAGGGGACATCTCAGGCATGTCTGAATTGGATTGGATCCAACTGGCTCCAATTGGATTGGATCTTGTTTACTCTCGGTCTTGGTAGATGAGTGACTCAAAGAATAGCTGAAAGTTCAGTGTAGGTGAAATGGAATTTTCATCTTGAAATCAAACTTTAAGGCTATATTTTAGGAGAAAGGAGCAAAGGGAAACAGGGAAGTGACTTTGCCAGTACACACATCAATAGGAATAGCATTGCTAGAATACTATCTTAATTTTTCATAGCTATGCTATGAAAAGCATGTGGAGATATGATTGAAAGATGCAGAAAGGTACAGGGCAATGTCATCATGAGGTCTGTAGATATCCCTGCTCAGTTTATTGACTCCTAACTCTTAGGGAATTTGAAAGAAAACAGAATATCTTTCCAGCAGTGGCCTGTGTTCATAGCTTTCCTTCCATGGACTGTTCATTACTTGCTTAGAGAAAGTCTGAGCTAAAAGCATTCAGCATTGTTCTGAGACTCACCCCTGCCCTCTCTCCAGTCTGTGCGCTCAAGCAATTTCTCTCTTCAGGCAGATGGACTAGGTGATCATTGTAGGTCCCTTCCAAAGGAAATAGTCTAATCTAGTACGGACTATTCTCTTTGTCAAGGTTAACCCTATCACTGGTCCTTTTCCCTTGGGCTTTTCCTCCCCTAGTTGAATTTTAAGTGGTCCATATCCTGTGACATTTTTTAATGAAAGCCTATTGGCTGCCTGGAACAAATATCAGACCAGATGAGCAAAGGAAATTAACAAAATATGTCGTGCAGAAGCAATTGCATAATACTGTGAGTTTTTTTTTTAAAAGTTAAACCTGAATTATTTTAGAAAAGGTGTTAATCATTATATACTACTCTAAAGACCCTCTATAATTACCTTTTCATTTTCACTGACTTCACTGATAGCAGAGGGTGGACCACTAATGATCTTTGGCTACATGGTGCTTTTTTCCTTTCAATGAAAGGACAATAGATAATTACAGCTTATTAATGGACAAGAGAACCGTTATATATATACAGGAAAAAATGTTAGGGTCTTATTCAAAGCTGCAGGGGGGAATTTTCAATGCATAGCGGCATTCTGTTTTATCAAAGGATATGTTTTTTGTCTTTCCTCTAAACGCTGATTCTTTGGAAGCTCAGTGATATTTTGCATGCTGCATTATTTTGTTATGTAGCAGTGTGCAAGGATTTGCATCTTATGGAAGAAGGAATCTGCCAAAACTCAAAGATGTTTCTGGTTTTGTTTATTGACTCTAGTTCAATTTTGTCGATCTTTTCCAGTTAACTGCAGATTTGAAAACAGGAATTTGAAGTGTGATGTCAAATGTCCCTGCCACTGGAAAACTCTTGTAATCTGTCATCATCCTGGATGACATTTCAAAGTGTACTTTTGCTATTTTTAAAGATCAATTTTTTATATAACTTCAATAACAACAAATGTCATTTGAATTTAAATAGTTTCCAGAATATTTTATAAGTCTTGTGGCTGCAAAAAGTCATATAGTTCATTAACAGAGCTAGACCACTTGCCTCTTGCTTTGATCAATACATTGGGTGTTAGGAAGGGATAAAACTGTGCTGTAAATTGTAGCTATTTCTTTGCGTTCAAAACCCCTTTAATTCTTTTTTTTTTTTTTTTTTTTTTTTTTTTTTTTTTTTTAAAGGAAGAGAAATATGTCCTTTTCCCCAGTCCCTAGCAAATAATGCTATGACTCAGAAGTGCAGTTTGAGATTAGGTTATTTCCATTTCAAAAGGAGCTTTGAGAAGAGTGGATACATGGAAGATGCAAAACCACCAGAGTCTTTATAGTCAACAATTTCTGAACTGTAATACACTGCATTTTTTAAAATTTTATTAGTTATTATTAATAGGATGCACCACAAGATGGCTCTCTAACAACAAAAATAGTCATGAAATCTGGAGCTCATTCTAAAAATAGTTACCGAACTCTTGAGTGGGAGAATATTCACCAGCACAAACCTGTGTGTGGTGCTGTTGGAGCTAAGGAGAAACACTTTAACCACACGGACAATGCCACATGGATCCCTGTTTTTTTTCCTGTAGGTTGTTATTTGCTTACCGGAAGCAAGTAGACTATAATGGCACTCCCTTAAAAGTTCGACAGCAAATAGCCACGGCTACCTGTGTCAAGTCAACAGTGTATTTGTTACACAGCTGCTGAGTGCAACAGCAGAAGAACTCAATGGCATTTTTAGCTAAAGAATAATTTCAAAATAATTTATACCAAATTTTGTGTGAAAAAAGAGAAGCATTTGTTCTTAATTTTCAGAGTACTATTTTCTACTATCCTATTGAAAGAAAGATAAGCATGTTCCAAACTTCAATTTATTTAAAAAAAAAAGTATGTACAGAGCTATTATTTGACCAGCTTGCTTGCTGGAAACAAAAATTTGTATGTATGCAAAAGTGAGGGGAGAAAATATGCATGTAGAGAATGAATAGCAAACAAATGTATATCAACAGCAACTTGTGTGCAGTAATAGTCTTAAGCAGGTACAGTCAGAAGTGACTACTGGAAAGGCCATCTCCCAGGAAGTATGCACTGACTTTGCTGAAAATGAAGCGCCAAACTTTGGTATTCTTGTCCTTTGTCTCATAGTTTACCATCAAAAAGCTGAGTTTTCCTGCCTATAGCAAAGGCTAAAAAAACCTTCAGATTTTCTAAAGGCAGTGTCTGTTTTTGGAGAGCCAGTGGGTAGGTGCAGACAGTCCCAGCACAGGTCGTTTCGTGCCCCAGGCAACGAAAAGACAAAGAGACTAGTCTAACCTGAGTAGTTTAGTCCAGTCAAACTCTCCTTGGAGCTTGAATGCAAATTTTACAACGCAGTGGATGAAACAAGGTCAGCATCTTGCTGAGCAGATCAGAACACACAGAACCAAGAGGAGAAAGCTGAAAGCTGTCCTTAGCTGGTCCTCATCTGTTAGTCATGGCCAACAGCTGCAATTCAGTAATTGCCCATGTGAGCACTTAGGAATTGTGTTAGGACAAAAATCATCTTGAATTCACCTGTTTGAATTTTCCCATGGATGGAGCAGAAGAGCCCCTGTAGTCAGTTACTTTATTATTATCCAATTCATAGAAGGCAAAATAACAGATTGGTTTGAACTATCTTCAGCAGCTTGTTAAGATAACGTCCTGAAATGAAGTGCTACCATAGTCAGGCACAGCAGAGATGTGATGCTAGAATATCTTTTACCTCCCTTCTCAGCTGCTAGCTGCTACCTCAGACCCATACCTGACTGTGGAAAGGCTTAGGGAGTACTAATAAATCAAAGGCAGGCACAGATTTAATGTGTTAGTGGGTTTGCTGTGACTGAACTTGGGATAGGGAGCTTAGCCACAACCCAGTGTTATTATGGTTCTGATAGAGACCACTTCACAGAGGCTTGTGGCGCTAGTAATGAAATATAAGAGGATTACTGTTTTGGACAGAGATTTATATCTAGTCTTCCTAGCTCTAATAAGAAATGGTCCTAAGCCACATAAAATGGGATTTAAGACTTTCCTAAAGTTTAGTTGTGTTCTGAATAGTGACTTTGGTTCAGGGGAAGTATTTATAAACGTACGGATCCTGGAATGTCTGCTCTCTGAGACTCCCTAGCTCTCTCTACAGCTCCCTGTGGAGCAGTCCAGCAAAATTACTGTGATGAAAGTTCTGCTTTGCAATTCCTCAGTCCTAACCCTGTCCATGTTTCTTATAAAGGGCCCTTGTTGCTGAGCTGAGCTCTTTGGTTACTGTCCTTCAGGTAACTTACCCTTCACAGGGGTGAGCTAAGGCCACAGAGAATGCCAAGAGAGTTCTCCTAATTTGTTATGATGTGACCATTGTTTGATTGCCCTTGTGAAATCATGGGATAGACTGTGTCTGTTGGCTGACACCAAGTGAGATGATGTATTAGACACTGAAATGACTGGATTAAACTGGAAGTCATGGCTGATTCCTTCCCTTATATCATCCTGATCACTCTTTTCACTGGAAGTGTAACCTCCAGTTACAATCTGTTAGAAAAATCTAATCTGATTAAAACAACCCATTGTAGGTGGGAATGAAACAAAAAAGGATCCCTAAATCTGCGGAATGGACCAGCCAGATTATATCCATTGTTACAGAATGACAGAATGGTTGAGGTTATAAGGTACTGTCCCTAGAAGTGTTCAAGGCCAGGTTGGATGGGGCCCTGAGAAATCTGACCTCATGAGTGACATCCCTGCCTGTAGTGGAGGGGTTGGAACTAGATGATCCTTAAGGTTCCTTCAAACCCAAGCCACTCTGTGATTCTTTGACATTCTGGTCCAACCCCACTGCCCATGCATGTTTGGTCAGATCTTGAATTGCTCCACAGATGGAGTATCCACAACCTTTCGGGGCAACCTGATCCAGTGTTTGTACACCTTTATGGTAAAAAAGTGTTTTATCATGTTCAGATGAAATTTCATATGGTTTCATGTGCCCTTTGGCTCTTCTCTAGTCACTGGGCACCACTGACAGGAACTGTTTTTTCACTCCTTCCCTTAAGATATTTATATAAATTGATAATTTACCCCTGAGACTTCTCTTCTCCAGGCTGAGTAGTCCCATCTCTCTCAGCCTTCCTCATGTGAGAGATGCCGCCATCCTTTCATCATCTTAGTGGCCCTTAGCTGGACGTGCTCCAGCAAGTCAAAATCTGTCTCTTACGGGGCAGCCCAGAAGTGAACTCAGCACATCCAGTGTGGTCTCACCAGTGCTGAATACACAGGAGGAATCACTTACCTGCTGGTAACACTCCTCCTAATGCAGCCCAGGACACTGTTGGCCTTTTTATTGCCACAAGGGTGCATTGCTGGCTCAGGGTCAGCTTGTTATCCACCAGGTATCCAAGGTTTTCCTTGGCAAAGCTGCTTTCCAGCTTCTTGCCCCCAGTGTGTGCTGCTGCCTGGAATTATTCCTCTCTGTATGTGGGACTCTCTACTTCCCCTTGTTGAACTTCATGTGATTCCTCTCTACCCTGTTTCCTGTCAAAGTCCCTCAACAGTGGCACAACCGTCTGGTGTATCAACCACTCCTCTCTTTTGTATCATCTGTGAACTTGCATTCTGCTCCATCACTGAGGTCATTAATGAAGGTGTTGAATAGTATTGGCCCCAGTATTGAGCCCCATGACCTGTGCCACTAGGGATTTGCCTCCAACTGGATTTAGGGCCACAGATCACAAATCTCTGGACCTGGTCATTCAGCTACCTTCTAATCCACATCCACTGTCCATTTTTCTGACCTATATTTTGTCAGCTTGCCCATGATGATGTTGCAGGATTTGATCTTGAAGTCTTTATTTAGGGTAAACAGTGTCCACTGCTCTCCCCTTGTCCACTAAAGTAGTCATATCATTGTAGAAGGCTATCAGGTTAGTCAAACATGTTCTTCCATTTGTAAATCCTTGTTGACGAATCCCCATAAACTTCTTGTCCTTCATATATTTGGAAATGCTTTCCAGGAAGATTTTCTCCTGTACCTTCATAGAGACTAAGATGAGACTGACTGGCCTGTATTTCTCTGGGTAGTTATTCTTGGCTTCTTGAAGATAGGAGTGATATTTTCTGTCTTTCAGTCTTCAGTAATCTCTCCCAGTTTGACCATTCAAAGATAATCAAGAATGTCCTTGCAATATTAGCCAGCTCCCTCATCATGAGTGCAGCCTGTCAGGCCCCTGCAGTTATGTACTTCCACTTGGTTCTAGTGCTCCCTAAACTGCTCCTCTTCTGCTAGGGTAAGTCTTCCTGGCCCCAGATCTTCCCTCTGGTCTTAAGTGCCTGGGATTCCTGAAGGATGGTTTTCCTTGTAGAGGCTTTAGCCTGCTTGCCACACAATATTTTTTTGTGTTGAATACAATTGTTTTCCTACTGGTAAATTTAGGGACAGGCATATGCAGTGTCTGAATGTCCTGAATGTTCCTTGCACCTGGTACTGAGTATGGCAGGGAGAGCATCTTGCCTGGTTCTCTGTTGTTGTGCCAAGCTTTTCAAATGTTCTTTTAAAATCAGTGGTCTATCAAGGTGGGTTCAGTACAACGAATGTATTTAGTTGTTTTCTAGGGAGGATGTAGCTATTAGCACAGGCGGCAATAAATATGTTGAAAAATGATGAAAAACCTGTTCACCTAGCAGCGGTATCTTTCAGGCTTGTATGCTACCACATATGCTCACAGCAGGTCTTCCAGGGTTAGTCCTCTGAGCTGGGTGCATGAACTCCTTCATACAGATAAGTAATCTGCAGCAGAACTAGTCCCCTGGAAGGAGTTGCTCCCATGCCTTAGTGCGGACAGGGCTCAGCAGATCTGTATTTGCATTGTGCAGTTGCAAATGCCAAGGTGAAAGGTACTGAAGTGGTTAAATTTTTGCATGAAGGAGATACCATAGCACGGTTGTAGATATCTGTGCAATGGACCAAGGCAGTGTTTTCTACAAAATTCTGAAGTAAATTACAATAATAATACCTTATTTGCTTAATGTCAAGCTATCATCAATCCCATGCAAATTGTTAGCTTTGCAACAAAACACCATGTAATTGTCACTACAATCTTAAGCCTCAGCAGTCTTGATTTTCAAAATAGTAGTTCATTAATAAACAATTGTAAAGGCTTTAAGTTCCAACAGGAATGCAGTAAAGAAGCTCTTTTCATCTGTGGTGTCAATAAGCTGAGATGAGAAAAGAAACTAGATTCATCCAAGTGATGAGTGGAGATATATATTTTAACCATAATGAATAAATGACATCCCTATTAATGATTTATCTCCTTTCAACTTTAACAAACAGTTCTAGCGATAACAACTAAATTTTTTTTGCATTAGAAAAGTAAACTGACACATAGCTAACATAGTCAATTAGAGCCTGGTTCGATATTCATAAATGCTAGCTTAGTGTATGGAAACTGAGTTGGTAATTACAACCAGAACTATTCATTTTCTTTTTTAAGAGTAGATATCTAGGAATGCCATTTAGTCATTACTCAGAATTACTTGTTATCTTTGATGAACTTAGTCTGTGCTTTCATCTGGTACCAGACAGCATGCTAATGCCAATCAACAGTGTAAATATGCAAAGAAAAAATATTTGGGATGCAAATTTTAAATAAGCGTGGTGTCATTTTCATTTTGATCCCATTGAATCAGAAACTGCAGTGGCAGCACCCTCTTCAAAAAATGCTACCACTGGGGCAAGAGGGGATATCATCGTGCTTAGAGAAATCCATCTCTATTCTTGTGACAAGAAAAGCACTGCAAATGGGCATTTTTCCTGTCCCTCAGTCCATTCCATTTGTTCCTATTCTTATATCAATTTCGAACCACTCACCCGTATCCTGCCCATTAGAGCTGGTTAGTACGTGCTGTTCATTTATCATACAGGAAACAGGCTGCTTCACCAGTCAGATTTTTTTACAGGAAGGTATCCATGTCAGCAAGGCTTTTTCTGGAGGCTTGAAAAGTGAGAGAGTAGAGCCCCGTGTCCCATGGCAGCCTTGCCATCGCCAGGGGCCACAGGCGCAGGTGTCGGAG
This sequence comes from Eulacestoma nigropectus, assembly GCA_013397775.1. NCBI lineage: Eukaryota > Metazoa > Chordata > Aves > Passeriformes > Eulacestoma > Eulacestoma nigropectus. The sequence continues at coordinate 6,124,384 of VZTE01005045.1, read as the reverse complement.
ACTGAAATCCGGTGCTTCTGTTTTGTGCAAACAACGGAAACAGGTTGTTTTTATCCCTGGACAGAGAAATAAAGCACAACAGCAACAATAAATGTCACAATCTGAAGAGCTGCCACAAAACAGAAATGTCATCCTCTGGTCAAGTTTTGGAGACATTTAGTTTGGAGATCTAACTCAGCACCTAACACACACACACACACACAAACACACACACAAACACACACACAAACACACACAGACACACAGAAAAAGATGATGCAGCTCTTTTCCTGCAACTGGATTCTAATTTTTTTTTACATCCTTATAGTTAAAATACCTATTTTAAGCTTTCCTGTAGTGTTTGTCATAAACTCCTTTAGGTACTGCAGAGGAAATTTTGAAACACAAATACTCAATAATAATAATAACAACAATAACAATAAATATAAATGTCTGGAAGACAATTACGCCTATTTTTTTGCCTTTGGAAAATTCTACCACTGTATCTATAAACATCCCCAGTGTTCTCTAACCTTGGTACATTTATCTGTAGGGAGATTAATGCTATTTTGGAGTTGTGGGTCATTTTTCAAAATGTTGTTTTCCTCCTGTTTTCTCTTCATTTTTCTCAAGATGCCTCTGCTCCATGGAGATGCTAGTTAGTACATTAGCTCTTTGCCTCTGAAGAGCTAGATGAAAGATTTTAACCTTTCACATTTGTCCCTTATATTTACTCAGTCATAAACCACAGCACACCTACCAGAAAAGCAGGAGGAAACAGAGAGCAGAGCTGGAGCATATGGCTGGATAATGTTAGTACAGCTGCGAGGGAAACACTCACTAAAGCCAGCAGACCTGGTTAAGCCTGAGTTAGGCTGTCAGCACTGAGGTCAGTGCATTGTCACAGCTGGACCAAGGTGAAATCAGGACTTAACCTCTTTTTCTCTGCTGGTTGCAGATTCAGTGCCTCATTCTAGCAAGACTGTAAGAACTCCCTCCCCACCTTTGGAGAACAGACATTAACCTTGAAGGATAGCTATTTGCATAAAATATGTTGCAAATACTGGATTTCTGAACACAGGCTTCTGTTAACATATTTCAATGGAAGCACATTTTAAAAAAAGATGGTTATTTGGAATTGTCACGCATTACAGTGAATACAAATACACTCTTATAAATGAATAAAATGCTAAAGCTTCTTATGTTAGGATCTGTCACTCAGTCTCAGTGGAACTTTATCCTCTTCGTAAAGGCTTAAATTTTCTACTGAAATAAATATAAATCAGCACCTCATTCTAAGTCATTGAAATGGTGGTTTGCTTTGTTTTTCTTGACAAAAATCAGATGGGATCCAGTTAGCAAGCTTGCGGTAAATGCCTTAGTGGTCAGACTAATCACCTCTAATCATTTCAAGCCCTGAGACACTCTGACATAAAAAGGGAAAATCCAGGCATTGCTGTCTGCACCTTCCTGAGAAAAAGTGTCTTTGGGCTCAAAGCCCAGTGGAGGCCACGACCTGGAAAAAGGGGCCAGAAGAAATAATAAAGTAAGTTCAGCCTAGCCTGAAAATGTTCTTTGTCCCAGTGGGGACCCTCCCAACGCTCAGGAGGATGCTTCTGTGGCCCTTTAGGCATGCCTTAACCTAACCGGAGGGGTGCACAGGAAGCAGGGGGAAAAATTACAGATAGTCCCTGCTGTCATAATGTGTGATGGGCTGTGCAATTAAGCAGACTGGTGCTGTTCAGGAGCTTCAGAAAGCAGGCTTTGAGAAGCTGGCTGGCAGGAAGAAGCGAGGGTGTTGTTTGTGATGGCTTGCTCCCAGGAAGAGGGCCCTCAATCTCTTTTCCAGTGAGGATCTTTTATAGAAAGTCATAACAAACACCAGGCCAGGCATCAGACAGTTCTGTGGTCTCACTGTCCTCAGATTTCAGAAATAGTGTGTATAGGCCATTTTGTTATTTACAGTGGAAATCACAGCTTCCTAGCAGAGACTGAGGAGGTTAAATGAGATTTGTTAACTTCTCTGGGAGTCCTGTTGGGCTGAGGTCCATAGTCTGCATGCAGGTGTTGATAGTGTCTCTGTATGACAAGGAAACAGCAGATAGAAATCAAAATTGTATTTCATTGTGAATGGGCTTTGTGCCCACAGCCTCTGCAGTACACATTAACCATCTCTGATCTTGTAATAATAAGATGTAGAGGAAAATTTCCTTTGGAAAAAACAAAGTTAACAGAGCTTTTAAAGTCAAGTCTCTACCCTTTTGCCCTGCTTCTTTCAGTTATTGTAAGAGTTGATAAAGATGTATTTGCTTCTCCCCCTCCCTTCCTCTTTCAGCTCTCCTTTCTCCCCGCTCCTCAAGCTCTGCTAGGGCCTCTTGGAGCTGACTGCTTCCAAACAACATTTAGGAAAAAAATTCTGGACTGGGACCAGAAAGAAGTGAATGAAAAGGAGGGGAACAAAGTATGTGCTATAGACCATTTGTTTTCAAAATTTTCTGTCCCCCGCATCATGCAATCAGATTTTGATTATCCACATTAACAGAGACTTAACACGGCTTGTATAAAGCAAAAATATAGCTAATGCAAACCATATGGCAATTAGGCTATCAGAACATTCAGTGAAAAAATAATGGGGAAGGGAAATAAGGCCAGTAAGACTCTCAAGCCCCTCTAAACTGGGCTTTAAAATTATTAATTCCACTCTGTCTTCTCTGTGTGCTCCCAGAAGAAAAGAAAGCTTTGTCCATGCTCAGCAAACAGCCACTGCAGGTAAAGTTGCCCAGTGGCCAGCACAGAGGGACAATACCTGAAATCACAGCAGGTGAACACCAGTTAAAGCTTGAAAATGAAACATCCCACCTGCTTAATGCCCTGGCTGAGAAATGAAAGACCTGGAATCAAAAAAAGTTCCTGACTGATGAACTGAAAATGACAGCCTTTGAGCAGTTCATTGCTTAGTTGCTCCATCAGGCTTCAAAGTGCTTTTCTCACCTAGAAGATAAACCTGGAGAAGTTGATTGACCAGGATGTGTCAGAATATCTCATTTGTTTGCAAGTTTATCCTGTCCTAGTACACTCCATTTCTCAGTGGAAGGAAACAAGAAATAAATCCTCTTAAAAATGTTTCTCTCAAAACCCGTTGTCTGCTGATAATTTGATCAAGATACAAAAATCCCTTTTCTGTTTGGGAACATTAAATGCTACCCTATGGGATTAAAAGCAAAGACTCTGTAGGAGTGAAATGAATCCTGGGATTTCAGGACATGGCAAAAACGTTTGCAGGACTTAGATGCAAAGCTATTGGGATGGAAAGCAGTAATAAGGAGCCTTACAATGGAAGGACTGAAACCACCAGATTCCCCACGTGCTATGGGTCGCTTGGGATGTCACTTGTCTTAAAATCTAGCTTACTGATTCCCACCATACTGCAGTGGAATGACTGGAAGGATCCTGCAACTTCTTCCTACCTGCCACGGCTGTCAGACTGTGTCTTCTGGTGAGTCTAATATCAGACTGTTGTTCAGTAATGAAATACTAACTGGAAAAGAACTCCGTACATCTTTGGGAGATAGAAAACCCCAAGGAAAAAGATCTGTGCACGTTCACAAAGAACAAATCGTACCACCCAAGCTAGATTATTTTTTGATAGAATTATGAAATTAATGGATGGTGGCAATGAAATCGATTAAGCGGTTCTGAGCTTTCAGTAAGGTTTTTGATATGGTGTGTCACAAAATCTGGTGTGAAAAATGAGTAGCCATCTGAGCTGCAAAGAAACTGTCATGGATTGAATCAAGGACTTAAGGAGAGGGAAAGAAAGTTCGAAAAATAAATGGCAATGACAAACCAGAAGGACGTATTTGCTCTGGGTTCTCCAAAATCCGGTGTTCATTTCACTGGTATTTCATGCCCTGTTAGGGAGCTGTTACGAAAGGTGGAGGTGACAATAAATTAGAAGATTCAACTGAGTTAGAAATATGAGCAGGAATTAGTAGAAAGATAAATTTCCCCTCAGCCCCAGATTCACTCAACATCACCTCCACACACACACTCCAGACCCCCCATAAAATATCAAATCACACCTATTACACTGGGAGAAGGGGAGGGAAACACAGCAGGACTGAAATGTGTGCCTGGAAGGAGTGGCATGGCGAGTGCAGCACAGACCTTAGTGGAGAGGCCTCTTGACCACCTGACTGCATCCAGCTGGAGACCCTCTGGGCTGTGGGTTTTGGTTCTCACTCACAGCTTGCTTTGCCTGACAGCTGTGCTCTGCTTGGAAGTCTGAAAATCCAGCAGACCTATAGAGATGGGAATTGCAAAAAGAAGAAAAATTGGCAATCTGACTCACATAGCACAGAAAAAGGGTATTTTAAGGAGTGTGCAGGAATGTTTCATATCATGGCACAGGAAGATCCTGTCTGCACACTGATGATGAAACTGGGCTTCAAATATAGCTTTGCTGTACTGATTTTTACTGCTATTTCTGTGCCTCTTCAATAATAACCTGGAGAATTGAAAGTGGCATAATCAAGCTAAAGGACCAGCAAGGGTCTGTGACATAGGCTAGGACAGATCCCTGAGCCCTTGGTGCCTTACAACTGAGTGCCAACATCAGTTTTTTCTGACTGCTTATAAGCACTTAATTCCCTCCCTCCCTCTTAGTATTAGCATTTACTTCCAAATGTTGTTGGGTAAAACCACGTGAAGCCTGAAAAGTGCCTTTTATTCCTGTATATGTGTTGGAGCAATTTCTATTCTGAAGGTCTCGGACTTTCTGTGACTCGTTTTCTCAGGTGCTTTCAGATTTTTGACCAAGTGAAGTAGTGAGCATGAGTGATAGTAAAACTTTGCCAAACAGAGAGACTAATTTTCTTCTGTTACAGAGATTAATGTCATTCTTTTTGGATACAAAAGAAATCGCCTGGCTGATGAACTTTGCTCTGACACTGGGTGGGAATGGCTCCAGACTGTTGTTATTCTCTCTCTTTCCCCAGAATCGCTTTGCTCAGCAGCTATTTGTAGGCTACTGAATAAGCCAAGGAGCCGTGCCAGTTCCTGCTGAGAATCAGTGATCAGCTCTTGTGCTGGGGGAAAAGGCAATAGGAACCAAGCCCTTCTGAGGGAAAGCTGCCTTGTTAAAGACCTCTCAGCTGCTGCCAAAGCCAACAAGGCAAACAGTCCTCGTGGGCAGCCATGAACCCATGGGGTTGGGAGGTCTTTGCTGGTGGCACAGTCCACTAGCTGAGAACAGCTGCAGTTTGAAGGAGCCAGCAGTCCTTTCTGATTAACAACCTCCTACAAAGCACATTTTCATCTAATTTACCTCTTTTGGCTTTCAAATAAGCAAGCAATGTCACACCTGCTAAGCAGCTAGAATTATGCAGCATCATAAATTAAACTTTTTAATTTGCCAAGATTCCTGGCTTATGCCGTTAATCATTCAGAGTCATCCTTCAGAGAGGCAGGAGTGTTTCCTGCATGGCTGCGTGTGAGAGGGGAATCTTTTTCCCTTGTCCTGCAGCATAGGGGGAGGCACGGATGGCAGTGGGCAGGGGATGCCAGCACCAGGAGCTCTCCAGAAGGATGCATCATTAGTGAAGTCATTAACCCAAGACACTTGTGTGACACGGCTGCGTTTTGTACCCCACAGCTGCTGGAGGCTGAGTGGCTGGTGAGGTCCGGCTCTTTGGGTCCCTACGGTGCAGACCAAAGCCCTCTGTGGCTCAGGCACCTTCAGGCAGCAGGGCAGCACTGAGGAGCCAACAGCTTTGCTGCTGTCGGGTACTCTGAGGAGTCCTTACAAATGGGATCATGATTGCTCACATTAGTGCTGCTGTTCCAGCTGAGTAGCCTGGCATCCACTACAAACATTCTGCTGGGCAGGGAGGGGAAGTGTCTTTATGAAGCTGGGTAGTTTTGGCCTCCCTCTTTCTGTCCCTCGACTCAAGGCCCGAAGCTGTTTAACCCCTGAGAGAGGGAATCAGTGAAGAGGCTCCTTCTGTAAATGCATTTCACTGGTGGAAGCTGGTTTTGCAGATTGTTATCTCTTGAAAATTATTTAATCTGTTGGAAAAATATTGATGAGACTGGGTTTTACATAAAAGAGCAAAGTGGTGCTGCTGCTTAGCACAAGTTCCCTGCAAGAAAAATCAGAAATGGGAGCTAGTCCCAGGTCTGGTAGTTGCAGAAAAAATGGGGTGCCTGTACTCTCTTTTCCTGTGAAATTTTTCAATGGGTTTTCTCCCAAAGCTGAACCCCTCTCATTGTTTGGAGAATCATGGTGGGTTCTCCTTCTCAACAAGAAATAGACTTATTCATGGACTAGAATAGTTTGCGGTCAGGGAATGTGGAGTGAAAACACTATAGGGAAAAAATAATTTCCTTTTGAAGAAATATTTGAAGTCACACAAATTGGTTTTTGAACAAATCTATGAAGAGTTATCCAGGCAGCAAGTAATACAGATGAGTTAAACTGCTCATAAGCATTTTACCTTTTCCATAAGCGAAAAATCTGTGTCAAAAATAGATACAGATATATGTGGATGTGCTTAGGGTAAAATAACTGCATTTAAAGAACTTAACCCAAAAATAGTAGCACCACATAGTCTAGCACAAACAGATGCTAGAAGATGAGGGTGATTTGTGGTACCTTGCAGAGAGAGAGAGAGAGAGAGTGAGCTTAATTTGGATGCTATCCCTTCCTTCTGTACAACATACACATAGCTGCTCGGAAAACAAGTTGGGAAGGAGCCAAGAAGGACAGCGGTGAATGGCATGAACCACCCAAATGGAAAACAAAGTTCACCAACTCCATGCAGCACAGCTCAGCTTTCCCTCTCTGCTGTTGGCTTTGCTGGGGCCAGCAGCTCAGTCTGGGGCCAGAGGGCAGAAGGTGAGTTTCCTCTGGACAGCCTTCTCCCAGTGGGATCCTGGGCTTGTCAAGGGAAGAGCAAAAGAGCTGTGAAGGCTCAGAGATCTACCTGCTTATATGAGACACCAAAACTGCTCTTGCATATCATGCAATCAGGACAATCCATGGAGGTATTATTTTGTTGTGGTCTCTTCTGTGGGAAGATAAACTCTTAAGTTAAATATGCATATTGCCTATGCAATGCCGATAAAAAATCTACACTCTATCCCTGCTGTTAAGGGATATAAAAATCCTTTGTTTAAATGAAGACTACATTATTGCTGTTCACATCTAAATTAAAGTGTGGAGACCAGGTCTGGTGTCGTTACACACATCTCTCCCCAAAGGACTTAGCCACATTTATTCAGTGTAGGGATAGATGTGGGAGGCTCAGGGTCTGTAATAAGAATATTCATGGCTTGGATGTCCTGGCACTGCTGGGCCCTTCTCAGTCAGCAACTGGAATGCAGCCTATGGGTAGAAGAGTGTGTCTTGCTTCAGCTGGGCCTGGAGCAGCAATGCCACTAATTCCAAGTCCAGTAGGAACAACCCATGGGTCAGTAATGTTGAATGTCTTCTGGAAGCCAAATCAGTTGGATGGATACCTCATCACCATGTGAAGTGTATTTAGAACTTCACACCTCTGAGTTATAATAAAAAAATATGCTAACATACATCAATAAGGTGTAATTTGTGATGTTAACGACTTTCCCATCTATACATTTACTGACAAAATATATTGCATAATTTATGGAATTGTTTGGTGCTCAGAGCACAAACAGCACTTCCTGATTGGTTCAGTTCAGTGCCATATGTTATAGAGAAAATAGGTTTATAGTCAATAAAGATATACATTTTAAGGAAACCCTGAGCAAAATGATAAAATTATAAACACGTTTTCTGCCTGTTGAACACAGAATTTATATTTGTAATCTTATCTGAGTTGTGTTGCAACAGTCAGCTTGGCTTTTGTTTTCACCCCTAAAGGCTTTCTTCTAATATTCCCATACTAGAAATGTTTTCTGAAGCTCTACAACCAGACAATTAAGTGAGTACAAAGAGCACCATAATTACTCCACACAGCAAGTACCATGTCGTGTGTGGTAATGCCTTTCTTCCTTTCAGGTTTTTTTATCTAGAGATAAGTTAGCTTACAGACTGGCTTCTGAATCCATACCCAGTTCAGTTATGATCAGTTTTAAGAGAACATTGCTCTTCACAAAATCCATAAATGCAAATGCTTGAAAACTGGAAAGAGTTAAAGAGGTCTAGGGATTTTTCATTCTCACTAACTGATGAGAGCATTTAAATTTTAAAATCTCCTGCTACAATTTATATATATATATATATGTATATAAACTCCATTTCCTCAATTGTTTGTGTTAAATTATAGCATGTTCCTTTAAACAGCAGGGTTGTCCTTTCTGAAAGGATTTGGGTGTAAAATATGCAAGAGGAGAAGGGAGGTGACGGCAGCCCTTCTTACAGGTACACCATCATTGTCAGTTTGTGGAGGCAGATGGACCTCTTCAAGATGACTCACCCCATGGCCATGGAGAAACAGTTTTGGGGTAGACAGGCTCCTAGCAGGGTCCTCAGATGGCCATGATGAGTCACAGCCTTGGCACGTGTGTTTTATTTGAAATACAGATTTCTGACAATCCGAGTAGACATTGGCTAAGTTGGCCAAGCTTTTTTTCTTTCCTACCTCCTTTCCAGAGAGAACTGAAGATGCATTTAACTGCTGCCAACTTTGTTAGCTGATTGATGGGCTTGCTGGCCTGGCTGAGCACTGCTCCGAAGGTTAGGTTTTCTGAAAGCAGAAGGAAAATCCCCCCATGACCACTCTGGCACTTGTAGAACAAGCAATTTGTCTGACCGGCTGCTGAATGTATTAATATTTGAAGCTAATTTGTCTGCTTGAATAATCTGGTGCCAAATCATGTAGCCATTTATCAGATGTAAAGGGAAGACACTGCTCTTGCCCAACCACCTCTAGAAAGTAAAACCACCATAACCTTGGTACATTTGACACAGCTGATCCTGGAAAATTACACTGCAGTATTCTTCTGACTGCTTGCTAACAAGAAGTATTTAGTAGTTTTATGTTCAAGGTTGGACTAAATTATATCTTCATTGTCCTGAAGAAATGCAACAAATGAATTTGTAGTTGTGTTAGCAGTGCCAGTTAGGGAAGGGTGTCCAAGTCTTCCGAAGAGTTTCAGCTAAATGGAAATCTCATGCAACAAGTACAAGTATTGCAAGAGAGCATTCCCAGCGGAAGTCTTGGTAGGGGAGAGAATGCTCTATTTAAAAACATGGAAGGTAAACACCACCCAAAGCAATAAAACTCTGCCCACCTCCAGCAGATGATGCCCTGCCCCCAGCTGCGCTGCTGACAGACGTGGTGGGATGGCAGACAGGAGAGCAATGCTGCCAGCAGGAATGAGAGCCTTCGCTGGAGGACATGGGTCTGGCAAAGCTGCCTGTCAAACCAGACACAGGATGACCATGGACTGATCCTCAAGCGTCGTCAGATATCCTGAATGTGGGTCAGAGTGATTTGGCAAGAGGGAAGGTTGGCAATGGGAAGGGAGGAAGGAAGGGACGAGTGCCAACAGAAGGAGAGAAGCTTTATTTGACCAGCAGGCTTTGCCATCTGATAGAAAGACAGTACAGTTTAATATGTCAAAAGCTTTCATTTAATAAATCAAAAGCTTTTATTCAAATCAATTACAGCAGCACTCATTGCTGGGCCCTTTTGGCTGTCAGGCTGAGCTGTTCCTCCACACAAGGATGTCTAAAGAAGGCAGAAGACAGACTGATGTTGCGTTTCCTTCATTGATTGTCATTGAAAGAGATACAGATTTGTGCATGTGCTATTTTCTTGCTAGATCTCGATGGAGGTTGGTACAGTCAGGCTTGAAGAACCAGGATATGAAAAGTATCTAGTTTGGGTGATGGCTTGTATTTTGCTCATATCCTACCAAGAAAAAACCACGACCTGAATAAAATGAAGCAAAAGTATTGCAAGCCATTGGCAGATGGCTTTTTAACAGTGCTGTCTCTATGGATTTGCTCAAAAGCTGGTTTTCAGATGTAGACTGTAATAATTCCAAAACACAGGGCTGCAATCCATGGCTGCAATTCAGTGTGGCTGAATCTGTGCTGATCCCTGTAACAACAAAGCTACATTTTGGTTTATGTGGTGTGTAATATTGATTAAATTCCTGTGCATGGCCAACAAAGGTCACTTCCCTTACTCCTGGGTGTGCAAGAGTTTGCCAGGCATTCCCACCAAACTGTGCAGACTGGAGAACACAGAGATAATGAAGTCTTCAAGGACCAACATAAAATGTCATCCCACTTCTCATGTGGCAAGGCAGCAACTATATTTCACTACTAGGACTTTTCATCTCCAAAAGGTTTATATTACAGGCTGATTGTTATATACCATATAAATCAGAATTTCAAGGGGACACAACAGCAGGTTAGTTCTCTATGCATTCAGCTCAGCTTCTAAGGGTTACAAATACAGAGAGTAACGAGATTGCATACAGACCAGTGTCTCTTCAGAGGCTGTCATTACTAACCTCATGTATGAAAGGAGTGTTAAGTATGTGATCCAGCTTGGTGCTCTGCCTTCTGAGTTATCTGAAGTTGATAGTGTCTGAGGGAGCAACTCGTCAGGGGCAAATGCCACCTCCTTGTGCAGCATCTACTGTTGTGCAGGCCTGGAAGCTCTCAGGAAGGGCTCTGCTGCACTTGTAGCATTCATTCACGGCATAGCAAAAGCACTACCAGAGGGTTTTTTGTTGTAGTAACTGCTGGTTATAGACATCGCTTAAAATGGACTGAATACTGTACAGATAGAGAAGGCCAAACGTCTGCCACAAATTTTCTGCCACACATAATTAAATTCCATGTTTTTATCACTTTGAATGAGTGGGCCAATCCGCTCCATCTATTTAGGTTCGTTTTAAAAATGGGCTCTTAATGACATACATCATGTGCTTAATTTTGAGCACCGAAGCAACCCTATTCATTTTATGACAAGCAAGCTCTTACTTAAAGTTTTTTGTTGAAGCATATTGTTGACTGATGTCTGTAGACCTTGGTCCTACAAACCTTTATGTGCTGTGGTGGACTGACACCAGCCAACAGCTAAGTCTCCACAGAGACACTTGCACAGTCCTTGCAGAAAACAGGAAGAGCAAAAGCATGGTAATGTGTGGGTCGAGATAAAGAGAGTTTAATAAATGAAGAAAAGTGGAAGGAGAAAGGGGAAAAAAAGGCCCCAAACAATTAATGCAAAAGCATTCACCCACGACCTCCCACAGGCAGGTTTCCCAGAAACTGCTTCTCCCTTGTCCATCCCCATTTTGTTGCTGAGTGTGATGATGTGTGGTATGGGACATCCTGTCTTTGGTCAGTGGAGCTCATCTGTCCCAGCCGTGTTCCCTCCCATTCTGTCTGGTCTTGACCACCCCCAGGCTACTTGCTGGGGTAGAGTGAGAACCAGAGAAGGTCTTGATGCTGTGCAAACACTGATCAGCAATAGCTAAAATATTGGTGTGCCATCAACACTGTTTTATCACAAATACAAAACACTGCACCATATGGGCTGCTACAAAGAAAATTAACTTCATGCCAGCCAGACTCAATATAGCATCATGACAGGACATGCACAAGGACTGATGAACTCATATATACATAATGTGTGTGAGAGTATCAGATTGATTTTTTTGTGTACGTTGAACTAGACAAGAGGATATTAATATAAGTGTTTGTAGGACTGGGAGTTCTGATTGCATTTACTCAGGCCTGGCAGCAGTATTAATGTACGTCTAGCATGAAAGATACTTAGGCTTTAATTGTGACCCCCGAGCATATCATCACAAAAAACTTCAATTGCTAGAAATATCACAGCTGTAGAGATACAATTAAAAATCTTCTAGCTGCTACTAAAAACACATCAGTACAAGAGTTTCAGAAGTAAAAATACCATTGCTTGGAAAGACTGTCAGTGAACATGAGATGTTAATCTCCCCTGACATATTCCCTCAGACAAGCTACAGCAAGTATCATTCTCACTCTTCATATCCAAGGCCCACCTCTTCTGTGCCTTTGTACATTGAATCCTAACAGCAATATTAAAAAAAAAAGTCATAGTAGAGTGTTTGTAGACCCCAACCCCTTCCAGCGTCAAATCCTCCTTCCACTTCTCTCAAGTCATACTACTGAGAAAGAGCAGCACATGCTGTGGTGACAGGAGCGGAAGGGAAGTGGGAGTACCAAGAGGGCACTGCATCTTCCAGGAGGGCCCCTGCAGGTGGAGATGTGACAGTCTTGCCCCGAGACTGGGTGAAGAGCTGGAGAGAGACTGGAGGAGGTGGGGGCAGCAGGAAGTGGCTTTCAGGCTTGAAGCAGATCAGGTGCGTCTGGAGAAATAACCAGGGCAGGAGCTGCCTTTTCAGCCTTCCACAGAGAAGTCTGCTTAGAAAGAGCAGCAGGAGTGAAGAAGGCATTTTGCTGCTGCCGTTTATTGCAGTTTGCAAAGGGTTGACAAGGCTGTGGAAGGGTTTTTCCATTACAGTGGGCTAGGATGCTGAAGGGGAATGCTGGCTTGCTGAGCAGGGGTGTGCAGAACAAACTCCCTCATGCCAGTGGTGTATGGAAAGCTCCCCCAGGCAGAGCATGTGAACGGCTGAGGCAATGCAAATGCACCCTTCAGTTTATAATTTCACCATATAGACAAGGTCTAAGCTACAAAAACCAAACAAATGAGCTCCATTAGAAACAGCATTATTTTTCACATGGTCTGTTGGGTTTTACTGTTACTGTGCCCCAAAACTGATAGTGGTCATTGTCTTCCCTAACAAGCATCACACAACTGTAAAATTTTTTTTCTATTCCTAATTTAATTTTTCTTTTAATAAAGCCCTGTGTCTGGCATAAGATATAGGATGCTAAAATTTTGTAGTTCAAGGCTCCAAGTGTAAAACCAATGATAAATCTAAAATGATATGACGAATCATTCTGTTACAGTGATCTGCCTATATAACTTGCTGCCTCTGAAGGCTAATGCACAAATGCTTTATGAAGTTACTTTGGGAGGCAGAGCAACCCAGTAACTTTTGAATCAGAAAACTAATGAGGCTGTAAAACCTCAAGTAAACTTTAAATTCACTTACTTTCCTTTTCGCATCCTTGATATGGGAGAGGGGGCAGGGTGAGAAGAGACAAGAGTCAAAACAATCATGAAAGGAGACTCAGCAGATGATTGTGCTCAGTTTTTGAGTGAGTAATGCCAAAAGCCTTAGGTTTGATACTGCTATTACAGCTTCTCCAGGCCTTCCCAAAGGAAGATGCTTGGCACAGCTGTTGCTGGAAGTGTCAATTTATCTCCATTGCCACACCTCAAAGAACGAAAGTCTGTTCGTGTCTTTGCTACATGGTATTAAAGAACTGTGAAGGGGCACATACAGTAAGCAGCTGGATCTGGGGACACACCCACATACAGTGAAATAAAAAGAAAACATTTCAGAGTTATTAAAGATGAGCCAGAACCAGATAAAGGAGAAACCCAAAATGAAGACAGTCTTGATACTGCATTGCACCTTCAGATCAAGTCTTTGTGGCACAGATACCTTTTTGAAACACACTATGTAAAGCCGGGTAAGAATTTTTTTCTATGTTTTATTTTGTTCATCTTACTAGATGTAGACCTTAAGCTGTTAGTACTCCATGAAGGTATCCTGCCAGGGACAGACTCGTTTTGCTGATAAAGAAGCCCAGGAAGCTGCTATAAAGATACAGATTACCTGCATACCATCACCTCTCTCACCATCCCCATTGCTGCTCTTTCAGAATAGCTTAGCAAAAATCACCTAACTCAAGTCCTGGAGAGATGATGCGCTGGGTGATACAGACCATTTAAAGTATCTCTTTAATCATTTATATACCTCTTATATACTGGGCATTGAAGAAAACATCCCTCCCTCTGTTCCAGACTAGGACTGATGTCTCCCAAAGTTCTGCAGCTCTCCTGGGCTTGCATTTACGCAACTTTCTTCTGAAAAGGGAGGTTGGATTATCAACACTTACAATGGTTGTCACTGCTGTTTTCTTTCTGTTGTCTCCTCTAAAATGGCACCCTCCAGATAACTTTCAGAGTTCTTTATTATCAATCCCCCATGTTGGTATCTTCCTTCTCCTCCTTTCTGATTCCTTGTATTTTCTCTGTTCCTAACTCCTAAATGAATGGTGTGGGTTGGAATGCACTAGTCCAACCATGCTGCCATGGGCAGGAACACTTTCTGCTAGATACAAGTTGCTCAGAACCTCATCCATCCCGTCCTTGAATGCTTCCAGGAATGGGGCATCTACCACCTCTCTGGGAAACCTGTTCCAGTGTTTTCCTATCCTCACTGGAAAAAATTCCTTCCTTATATATAATCTAAATTGACTTTCTTTTAGGTTAAAACCATTATCCCCCATCCTATTGCAACAGGCCCTGCTACAAAGTCTGTCTTTACAGTCTGTCTGTCTGTACATCTTTCCTGCAGACCACTCTGAAGTACTGAAAGGCTGCAATGAGGTCTCCCTGGAGCCTTCTCTTCTCCTGAGAACAACCCCAGCTCTCTCAGCCTTTCCTCATTGGAGAGGTGCTCCAACCTCAGCTTCATCTGAAGTCCTCATCTGTTTTTTTTTCTTGGCAAAATACTGTTTTGCCTAAGCCTGGATTTCTCTACAATTTGTATTGATTGATAGCTGTAGTATGAGAGTGAGGACACAAAGCTGCTTGCTGTGCTTTCTTTGGCTGGCTCCGGTTTTATGGCACTGAAGTTTGCAGAATGCCTTTTGGAACAACATCAGACAGACTCTGCAACATAAACTCTGTCAGAAGAATTAGGGAAAAAAAGAGGAATACCAGTAAAACAATAAGAAACATTGCAGAACTCTTTCCTCCTCGTCTCTGTCTACCTCTTGCCCCCCAAGGCCTACCTGTGCAAAGTATGTCTGCACGAGTGCAGCAGCTGAAATAATGTCTGGCTGACACTGGCAATCTCTGTCCTAGGGAGAGATATCCATGATTCTTGCTGCATTTCATGTTTGGGATCACGTTGCCAGCATCACCTTCTGTCCAAGGGTTCCTTTGGCACATGTATCTTACTTATGCTTTTTGAAACATGGGATGTGTCATTGGATAGATCACAGAACCCAACTTTTTATGGTCCCATAATTATTACAAAGAAGCGTGCTTGGCTGGCATACCTGCCCTGTCAAGCTGGTTGCGAGGAATATGATGTTAGAGGTTTGGATTTTGTTTCCTAACACTAGGGTTTTAAAATGAGTAAGAGCACATTCTGCAACAGGCTGAAGTGCTACAAGGTTTGTCCAAGGACCATCATTCTTCTCAGGACTGGGATTGTATTTCCCAAGTTTTTCAGTACCTCTGTTCAATTTATAGCAATGGCCAGTACCTGCCAGCTACACTTTAAAAGAGATGCTTTCCAGATGCAGAGGAAACCTATCTTCATGTCTTCAGATCTGAATTTTAGAGTGGTTTTGAACTGGGAGTTGACAAGCTGTGAGTCATTCTGTCCAAGCTAGATCTGTGAGATTTAGAGGTTCTCAAAACAGGTTGACTGATACATTTATACAGATACTGCCCCCATTCCAGATGGCTTAGCAGGATCATTTAAGAGCTGAAATACTGTGCAGTCAGCCACATCCTTGAATTGGGTTTCCCATAAAGCTTTGGAAGGCTTTGGTATTGAGCAGTTGCTCTGCCTGCAATGTCGCCCTGAAACTTCTGGGTGAGAAAATGTTCTGCAGATCCAGCAGATGGCTCAGCAAGTGCTCTCATTCCCCCCTTTTGCTGCTGCAACAAAGGCAATTCCCAGCATATTCAGACACTGGTCAGTGCTTTGTAGAAAGGGGAACCATCCAAACACCATGGAAGGTCAGTACAGCCATTTTCAGAAGCTTTAATGGTGTAAACCGGTACATTGGCAGTACTGACAACAGCTCTAGTAACGGAGCAGTTGCACCATTTTTTTAGTAACTTCCCCACCAGCCATTCTAGTATTGGTATTTTTAACATCTTTAACAGAAGGAATGACATCCCCCTCATAGCAGTCACGCATCTCAAGAACAAGTGCACCATCACCCTTCCAGAGCAGCAGGTACAGAGGGAATGGCAGGGAATGCCCAGGGCTGCAGAGGGTTGCTGTGACAAGACAGAGTACTGCCAGCACAACACCATCTCTTCTTCAGAGCAGGGCATCTTTCAGGTTCTGCATTTGTGCAAGTGCATTTTTAAGCAGACAATTCACTTCTTTCATATACTGCCACAGCACATCTTACTCCACTCTGGTGAGCTGCATCCAGCTCCAAGGTCCCCAGCAAAGGAAGGACATCGACCTGCTGGAGCAGAGGCCCAGAGGAGGCCACCAAGTAAAGGCTGAGAGAACTGGGTTTGTTCAGCCTGGAGAAGAGAAGGCTTCAGGGTGACCTAATTGCAACCCTCTAGTACCTGAAGGGAGCCTACAAGAAAGATGGAGATGGACTTCTTACAAGGGATTGTAATGACAGGACAAGAGGGAATGGATTAAAACTGAGAAAGACCTGATTTAGATTAGATACTAAGAAGAATTTTTCACTGTGAGGGTGGTGAGGCACTGGAAGAGGTTGCCCAGAGAAACTGTGAATGCCCCATCCCTGGAAGTGTTCAAGGCCAGGTTGGATGGGGCTTTGAGCAACCTGGTCTAGTGAAATGTGTCCCTGCCCATGGCAAGGGGAGTTGGAATGAGATGATCTTTAAGGTCCCTTCCAATCCAAACCATTCTATGACTCTCTGATTCTATGACCTGGCTATTGGCTGGATCAACACTGGATCACACAATAAACACTAACTGGAGATAGCTCAGTATTTACTAGATTTAATCTGAAAACAGGCTTAGTTGAAGGCACTCAGATGCCAAGAGATATTAAATTAAACAAGATTTTATCATGTATGTAATTATTTATTGAGCTGAGAATCCATACAAGGTAAACAAATGTTTACACTATCATACAGTAAGCATTTCCAGGGCTTAATAAAAATGATTGTCACTCACTGTGCTTCACCAAAAAAAATCATTTTAATGAATAAATAATTTGATGAAATCAAAAAATATTTACAATATAAACAAATGAAAAAGCTTTGGATATATTAATCTGAGCATCCTGTCTTTTGCATTTTCTAACTGCATTTCTATCAAGATTCTCTGAAATGGTACAAAGTGGATAGAAATTACAACGCAACAAAGTTAACATGATTTGGTACGTCTTTCTGTTAGTTCAGATAAGCTACATATGATTCATTTACTATGCATGTGTTAGAATACAAATATAACTAAAATCATATATTATCAAAATGCCAGACAGCATTCTCCACAGAACAGAAATGTACACTAGGCTGTGACAATAACTGAGAATCACAGGCAACGAAATGTAACAGAAAAAGTACAAATTCCTTCATAAGAATATAATTGTGCTCTCTTATTTACCAGAGGACTATGCTGCTTCACCACATCAATGGCTGAGTATGAATACGGTGTTCAAGGACTGCCATGTGGTTCGGTGTAGGCTCACAGGGGCGCCAAGCAGCGGCTTTAGAGTGGGAATCGGGCAGTGCAAGCGGTTTTATAAACATCTTTTGGGGCTCTTAAAAAGAGCCAATTATACAAAGCAGTATAAGCATAACACTGAGAAGTCTTCATCTCATTTACACAGACATCATGGAGTGACTTGCTTTGTTTGTGGTGGTGAAAGGAGGAGCTTTGTCTGTGCTGCTTAGACAATCAGCCAGAATTCAAGTATTCTAAAGCCACTTCGTAGCAGAATTTGTATTGATCCTGAAAAATCAAAAGAAAAGCACAAAGTTAGTTATTGAAGAAACTTAATTAAAGGGGTCAATATTTCTCTTCTGTTAAAATTATTTACTATCAGCTGCTGTCAGTGGGAACTAGTTTGCAAATCCAATTTATATTCAGATAAGAAAATCTTTATATTAACCAGACAATGGACTCTAGACATAGTAACTTATGGTACTGCTCATGTTAAGTGAGTATTTAGCTGCTCTAATAGACTTGTATGAGAAAAACTGACTGCATGTAAGCAAACTGACTTGCAACTCTTCTGTCATCTGTCAAAATGCTCATGTAGCACTTTATCAGAATTGGAGTTATTGAAATTCCTCCCTGGAAATGTTTATCTTAAAACAGACCCAGTGTTTAGTACTTCCTGATTGCAACTTTTATTTTAATGTCATTCATGCACTTGCTACATTTCATGGCAAGAGCTGCTTACTGTTGGTCCTCTGTGTGCAGCCCAGACCCAACCCACAAGACTGTGCAATAGCTTTGTGAGGTCAGGCCTGAGCTAATTAAATTGGATTAATTCCAATTAATTTTTAGCAACTGACTGTGATGCTCAAGTTAGGCTCTTAGCAGTTCTCCTGTTACCCAGGCTAAGTTTTCAGGTGCCAGCCCTGTGCTTCAAACACAGACCTGCTGGTTTTACTTGCAACTGCTTGGAAACAGAGCAAGTCCCAGGGAAATCCCCTTCCTGAAGGATCCAAACCCACTCTGCATCTTTGGGGACAAAGGGTCATGACTTGGCCCCTTTCACATCTTCAGTGGAATGGAGAGGACAGATGTTTTTGACTGACCTTTGCCCACTCTGAAACTTTAAAATGGTGCAGTCGCTGACGACTTCCCAGTTTTATGTGCACCCATAGCCCTATCCCGTTTTCATTCTTGCTACTCGCAATACTTAAAAATACTACAAATATTTAAGTGAACAAAAAAAAGCTGAAAGAAATAGTAGGTGCAGGTTCCCTGAATCTAAGGGCTCTGGCTTCTGAAAATTCAATTTGGAAACACCTGCCAGTTTTATGACAATTTCTGATACTGAAATGCCTCTTTTGCTTATGCACTTGAATCAATTAATAAAAGATAACTAAACACATATTGTCATTTAGGAACAACAACAGATTTAATGATCTGACAGCCCTCAGCCTTCCCCAACATCATGAGTAGGAAGATCTTCAGATATATTCTCTTTTCACTGAAGCAACCATTTTAAAGGATTAACTCTTTTGGCCTGTACTTGTGATTTTGGGTCACATTTTAGCTGAGAAGAGAGTCCGCTTAACATGCAAAAGACCCTATACTATTAATAAAATCAAAAAGCTATTAACAAGCATGGACCATTTCCAAGTTCTTTTGTTGAGAAATGCCATGTCAAAAGAAAACAAGTCTTAGGTGCACATATAACCTAAGTGATGAGCTAGTTGTTTGTGAGGGTTTAAAGTCCTGCAAGGTTCCATAAACTGCTTATGTCTTCTTTAGAATGAGAAAAGAATAAAAAAAAGGAAGAAAGGAAAGAACAGAGTATTATGTAAATTCCTTTTCTGCTTTTATTGCATATATATTTCTAAATAAATGGAAATTATTCTGTAACTACAAAGTAGATCAAAACAAGAGATCAGCCACTCATCCATTTCCACTCCTCCATGCTCATTTTCTGCTGATTTACTGATCTAGCAGAATAACTGTCATTTTCAGTAAACCAAATACCTGTCTTAAAAAGCAGAAATATATTATTTCTCACTGTGTTCACTCACTGCTGTCCTTTGTACATTTTTATTATTCACCTGATGGTGGACATTAAAGTCTCTTTAGACTATCTAGCTTCAGAGAGGTTATATTTAAATTTATTTTCTAGGACACCTGTGGGTAGGCCCAATAACATTTATCACTAAATGCTTTGGGCATTCCGTAATAGAGACTTTGCAGTACCATGTGCTACCTTTGTATGATGGCTGAAAAATTTCATAGATTTCCATACTGTATGGATGTGGCATTCAGACTTTTACACTTGGAGAATAACCAAAGCTTTCAATGAAATTAAGAGATGAATCTCTAAGCGGATGGTAAAGATTGCCTTTTATCTAGTCAGAAAATGCATAATACATATTGACAAAGCAGTCTTAAAACTATTTTTGTGAAATAATGTAATGATTTTGAGCATTTAATCTTTTACCATAAAATTTTACAAGGTAGATGAGTATTATTGTTCTCATTTTTCAGATAGAGAAACTGAGGCAAAGACACGTTAACATAAGAAAGGTCATAAAGGATGAAGTCAGTAACAAGACCAGGAAAAGAACTCAAGTGTCCCAATTCCCTTTTACCATGAAGCAATCTACATGGAAATTGAAACCTGGCTAATTCAAATATTAGTTCCTATGAGGTGGCAGACCCAGACTGAAGAGATGTTGTTCTAACTCTGCTCAGTCAGTGCACTATGTGATAATGGGAAAAATCCTGACTGTCCCTCGCCTTCATTCCTCTGTCTGTAAAATAAGGAAAACAATACTGATCTCCTCCACAAGTGCTTTGAAATTTCCTAATAAAAAAAGGCCCTAAAAGGCCTTTCCATGCCTTTCAGACATTCCCAACACCACTCTCAATTTATTAAAAGGTACTCCTATATCTAAAGTAATAAATTTAGGTTTTTTGATTTTAGGTTTCTCTGCTAAAAAATGGACACAACCGCCTGACAAATCTATACCTGGAGAACTGTCACAAATGGGAATTTATAGAGAGCATTTTCTTTAACTGTACATCTACATTGGTGATTTTATTTCTATAAAATAAATGAGTAAGAGATCAGTGAGTTCTGTGGACTTAAGCTCTAGGAGAACAGAGAACAGCAGGCCTGCCAAATCCCTGTCCAAACTGTACTACATGAATGAAGTAGTAGGACATTTTTCTTAATATCTAGGAAATAAAAATGTATGGTTCTCAGCATGATGATTCTCCTCCTGAGAATATAAACTAGACGAAAAGAAGCCAACCAAGCTGCTCCTTCCCACCACTGTGGAAGTTTGATAGTTTCTCACTGATACAGACTCACAGTTCCACACTGCTGCCTCATGGCCCTGTGGTGCTGCTCGTGAACTCCCTCCCTGCTTTGCAGAGCTGACAACATCTGGCCTTTTTCCACGTGCCTGGCCAGAGCTGGGCCTAGGGGAGGCTGTGGGACTTCAGAGGCAGGCTAGGAGAGAGCACTGTGATGGGGATGTGGTGGGATATCCCTCCCTACCCGCTTTCACCTGTGTGTGAAAGCCTTGCTCCTTCTGCCTATTCTCCAGTGTGTGTCACACTCAGCCCATCTGAGGGGGCTCTCTCCTAAAATTACAAGAGGTTGGACCAGCTCAGTCAGATGTCTCCTGCCTCACCCCGGGCATGCTACAGAAAAGTTGCTGAAATGACCCCAACTTCTTTAACCAGAGCTTGCAAAATTGGCTCAGATTGGGTTAATATCCCTGAAAGTGCCCAGATGCTCCTTCCTCCTGCCTGTGATATTAAATCAAATGCAGCTGCCTCTTAAGCAGCCACCTCTGCAGCAGGATGTTGTAAAACAGTGTCTTTTATAGCCCAGGCTTCAGAACAGGGTATCATGCTACACCCATCTCCAAGTACAAAACTACACACTAGAGTGCAAGAACCTGCTGGTTTAAGCTGTTCTGCAGCTCTTCTGGCATAGCAGCTGGCACTTCAGCACTTCTCCATTTAGGAAAAAAGCTCATAAAACACTCTCTAGGAAAATAATTGCACATGGCCCCTTGTTTCTGAACTTCTTTAATCTTTCTATGAGATAGAGCAACCATAATTAAATGCAATATTCTGGGTGTCAAACTGAAATTCATGGCTTTGATAAATATTAGGCGATTAAGCTATTTATAAAATATATAATTTGAAAATCTGGCATTTAATTTTACATAACTATTATTTCTACCATGCAAGGGCTGCTCTTCACTTGGTTCAGCCTGCTAGAAAAGAAAATTAATAAGGATGTTCATCTGAAAGTTTAAAACTCTTAAAAAATTCAAACGAACAGAGACAAAGTCTCCTTGGGAAGAAAGCAGTGTAAAAATACTCTTACAAGTGAAGTGACTTCATTATCCCCTTTGAAAATGACTTGCTTGCTTTGTGAACAACTCCCACTGCAAATCCTGGAAATCTTACCGAGTCTTCTAAGAAAAAGAACATTTTCTATTTAATGGTGCACTTAAAAAGCTCATACCAGAAGGTCCACCATGTTAGGCTTATTATTCCTCAGTGTCTTCACAGCATGGAATACGTCAACAGCCCTCTGATGTCGAAGCATTTCACAAACAATACTGATTGCACAAAATGTCCCACTGCGGCCACCTCCATTCCTGCAGTGAAAGTGATAAAATGGCTCAGTTACAATGGACTCTGTGTCACGAGTTTGTACAGCAACAGGGATGGCTCTAGAAGGCATGAGCAGGGAGAAACCACAGAACATTCCTGGCCCCGAGGGCTGCTGAACTCTAGGCAAAACATGATTTTTAATTGCAATTAGCATGCTGAAAAATCTCAAAGCTATGATTCAGAAGTCAGCAGGCTGACAGCCTGGAGGGAATTGAATGACTGAGTTTTGCACCACCCTTCAGTGAACACTGGAGATGGCACGAATGCTAAAATAAGGACAAAGTACTTTTAGTTTTAGTTCAACACCGCTTTGCATTGTAAACACACATGGCTGCACTGAGCATCAGTCCTGGAAACACAACAGAGAAAGTGAATGTTTGAGTTCTTCTATTCCGGATCCTGGTGCTTTCCTCCTGGATGCAAAGGCATTTCGGAGGAACCGCAAAAGCACCACAAGTCTCATTTGTGGGAGTCCTGGTGGCTGCACGCTTGGTATGGCACTGGGTGGTGCTGCCATGTTCCCCTGGCTGATGATCTCAGCTCCTGGCAGCAGGAAGAGGGGCTGGCTGCCCGGAAAGGACGGCTTTTAAAGGCAGATGCTTTCCCCCTCCACCCACAGTATCAGAGCATAAGAACCCAAAGTGAATTGCTAACAAAGAAGCCAGGTACAAATGTTCATGTACATGATTGAATACAGTATTTAATAATAGTTTATCCCTGGTTATTTTTAATCTTCAAGAGAATCTCTTTCTTTCTGGAAACTCCATTATTTCTACACTTATTCTAATCAGAATCTTTAGGCTGTGCTTCACTGAAAATAATAAACCTTAATAATTACCAGAGTGCAGACTAGTTAGCTAGCAGGTCTTTCAAACCAGCTTTGCAAATGGTTGATTTTCAAAGGAAGATACAACATCGCACATCTGTCACACCCAGGCACTATGAAAAGAATGCTCTCTGCTGCCAAAACAGTGCCTGATATTGTGGGACTGTTTGAGAATTTTAATTAAAATAAAGTCATTTAAAAGGATTATATTAGAGTTTTTTCTTTCTTTACTGCCTGGAAGTGACGCATGTGTGATGTTGTACAACTATTTAATATCATCAGCCACCTCAGAGATAACAGTAATTTGCACTTCAAAAAGGTCTTTTCAGCTAAAGATCTCAAAACATTAATTAATCACACTGCACAATGCTCCTTTGATGAAAGTATTATTATCCCCATACTACAGATGGGGAAACTGAAGAGCAATGACTTGTTCAAGGTCAGCGATAGTGGGAATTTTTAATATACTCTTCGATTTTCCTCCATCGTTCTAACATGGGGTCTCAACTTTTGAACACGGTTTTCCTGTTAGCATGTCCCTTCTCCATCATGGCAATATCTTTAAACAGATGTTTAGAGGAAGAGGAATACAACTTCAACCGCTGAAGACTCAGCCTCAAAAGATCAGCTACTTCTGAGGGCAAACAGCACGTACAAGTATTAAACCATATCAAAAGAAGGATGGTGGCAGAGTGGATGAGAGTCTGCATCAGTGGAGCACAAAGTCACAGGAAGACAAAAATATATACCCTTATTAGAGAAAGGTAAGGCAATTACAGGATCACCATAACTGGTCTATCACATCACTTTCACTCCTGTGCTTTATGTCTGGAAAATGAATCATCCCTCCAAAACGACTTACTTCTATGGTTCTTATCTGCAGAAATAAAAGGTACACTGTTCTGAAGGCACATTTTTGATTTACTGTGAATAAATATGCAACTTTCCCATTTGCAAGAGTCAGTGGACATTTTTCTATAAAATAGAGTTAACTCAAACCCATCATCTTTTCATAGGGCTCTAACAAAGGACAGATGGGGAAACTCATGAATCTACATTAAAATTACACAATTCCTTTTGCATTCAAAGCTTTTAAATGAGCAGTTGTATTATTTCTCCAGTTCCAGATTAGATAGATGCCTCTTCACCTCTTCACAAATCTTTTAAAGCCTGGCACAAATTCTGTGACAGTGTTCCCTTATTTCTCTCTTCTGTTTCCAGTACTTACAAGCAATGTACAACTGTGCGTCCCTCTCCCCCGTTGTATTCCTCCTGCCACTTATCCACCTGGCGGATGAGCTTCAAGAAGGAGCGTTTGGAAACCGGAGTGTCCCTGTACATGGGCCACCCCAGGAACTGGAACTGCTGCACCATCCGATAGCCGTCCTGGGGCTGTAGAGATTCAGACAAAAGCAGGGAAAATAACAGTGTTTTTGTGGCACATAATTAAGATATTTGCATCAGTGAGGGAAGTTGTTCAAGCAGATGATTGCTGACAAACTGCTAATGTAATTTCAACTGCCCTTGAGTATTTATGACTTTTAATTTCCAACGGAGTTATCAGAACAAGAGTTTTTAAACAGACTGCTATACAAATAGGCTAAAATATAGCAATAGTACATCTGCATGATCAAGCAAATAATTAATTAATATGATAGGAAGAACTTGGTAGCAAAGACAGAGCTGCAACACAACTTCAATTATATACTGTTTTCATTTATAAGCCTCACTATTTTTAAGAATGTTTATGTTTCTGTCCTTTTTTTACAAGAAAGGTCAAAACCTCTCAAGATATTTTGAGGCAGGAAACATTAAAAAAACCAAACAGAACCCTCAGATGTTTCTGCCTTATAAAATATATCTAACTACATTTTATTTTATTGTGTTCTATTGCAGCAGTCGGAACCCCGCTGGTGAAACGTTACTGAACAGTTGCTTTATGGTGATTTAAAATAAAAAAGGAGTATAGAACAAGTGATAGTGGCAGAAAACTACAGTCCTTTGAGAAGGGCATAATAAACATGCACATGAAAACTGGTTTTGTAGTCTAGAGTTTGCCATGTCTGTGCAAAGTGAGGGCATTTTAGTGCCACTCTTAAAATGAACAATACACAGAAACGTTGACATTACATTTTATTCTCTAGAGTAAGAGTTAATAGAGAGGATGTAAGATTAACATGATATGAGAATAAACCAAACTGGATACAGCATTAGATGTGTTCTCCAATTGGTTTTGTGTACTTTATGTCAAAATTTGGAATCTACTGATTTCCTGTCCAGTTTCTTTCAGCTGATGGCCTCTCTTCCCAAAGCAGATCAGCCAGACCCAGTGCCTGCTGAAGGTCACATTAACACTGCTGGAGGCTGTGTTTTTTATATTGCCACATTTACTGCAAATGCCAGGCCTTCATAGCACTAAGGAAGTACCTTGAAGCTTTACAATCTGCTTCCCTGTTTGGATATTAACATGTTTTTGGTGTCTTTCCCTGTCCTGCCAGCTACCAGGTCTCAGGGAAGTTCTTGATTTTTTCTGAAGGGAGTGCTGCTTATTCCTAGCTACAGCTTTTTGGTGGTTGATACCAGTCCATTGCAAAGACTCCCTGGATGGGAATAGACGCTTGGTCTGTGGTGGAATCTTTTTTCCACTCAGTTTGAAAGACATGAAAGACATGTTTAGTCTCCTGTCGACATTATGGGAGCATAAAGGCTGGATACAAGAACATCCTACTTGTTCCTCTGAAGTGGTTACATATGTTACGAAGTGTGGTTAGTGGGACAGGATCTTCACCAAGAGGCTGGGACTGCTACTGAAAAACATGCCTAGTACTGGTGCACAGCTTTCTTCACATGAGACAGGATACAAATATGCAGGATGGCTAATTTCAAACTATTGAAAACAGCGACTGATTTCAGCATTTTTTTGCAATCATACAATCTGAATACTGCCTTTATTTCATTTGCATTTAACACACTTGAGATACGCATTAAAATATCTTTTACTTATATTACACATAGAAGGCTTTTTTTCCTCATTGATTGTGGTGTGACTCAGTATTGCACCACTGCTTTCAAATAAATAAGCTGAAAAATGAAAATGATTCTATGTGAGTTTAGCTTTTGCTTTTTTGCTTTGAGTAGACTCAACTCATCTACTGAGACGAAATTATTTTGCAAATAGCATCCTTACTCTGGCTGCATTATAAATTCGGAATATCCGGCTGATGATGTCTTCTTCTAAGTCAGCCGATACAAACTCCACCTGAATAGGACCGTGCCGGTGGACTCCATTTTCTGGCCAGTACTGAGGACAGAGCTACAGAAGACCGTGGACAAAAAAGAACACAGTTAGATCACCTTGGATTTCATGCTGCCTCAACATACTTTTCTGTGTTTTAATTTGTGATACACGTACTACTGGAATTCCTGCACAGTATCTTTATAAAATACATGATGCACCAAGTTTGGTTTCAAGCACTCTGCTTTCATAATGCCTTTTCATGTATGTGAACATGCTGTTTCTTGCTGCTATACTTCCAGTGTCTGGTATTTGGAGTAAAACACTTCTGACACTCAACGTTAATTCTGCAATACATTATGACAAGACAGGGAGAGGCTGACAAATACTGCCATATCTTGGAGACAGTAGAGGCTAAAGACCAAAGGCCTGGTATCTCCAACTGTCCTGAATAGTTGCTAATAATTCAAGCTGCATTAGAACGTGTGATTTGTACTACAAAGGGTACATCAATTCTCAAAACTCAGGATTTAACTTTCACGTGTTTCACCCGTGACTGATGATATTGGCTAATATCAGCATCGCTTTAAACTTTCAATAACTGCTTAATTTCATCTTATTAGTGGCACCTGAAAATATTAATTAAGCTTTCTTCAGTTCTCAGAAAACATTACTTCTAGGTATCTAAAGATCACAAAGCAAAATTACTATTATATTGCACGGCTTTAGTGTCTAATAATATGACAATGGCTTAATCCAGGAACCAATTATCATCTGTGCTAATACTTTAAAGATTAAATCAACACTTTGCAAGGAAGTTTTTAAAGCTAGGCTCTGCCTGTCCATTTTTTTTCATGAAAATCCTAATGATTTTTTTTTGCCAGGGATATTTAGAGCAGTTCGAGCATGTAGCTTTTGTAAGCATTCACCAAAATTAAATATGAACTCATGAAATTTTGTTTGCTTGCAGAAGCATTGATGTCATATTTGGAACTTTTTATTTCATTCAGTAAAACAGCTGTGGTCTTCATTCTGCTGCATTGCTGTTGGTGATCCAGAGCTGAGCTGACAAATCACATTTACTCCAGATGTTGTTTTGCATTTCACATAACACTTAGTCCTCAACAAAGCTGTTTAGAGATGACTACATTTTAGGAAAACATAATCATTTACTACATCAATTAAAAAAGAAAACAGGGTCTGATTTGCAGGAGATCACTTTAACAAGTTAAACCCAGAAATTTCAAGTAGGAAAATATATTTTCATTTTTTTTTAACCCCCGCTATGATTTGGTCTGCTGAGACAACTGCTTTCCAAATCTCGTCTAAATCTTACACAAATTTTTATTATGAAATATGCTGGTGTACAGGATAGCAAAATGCAACGCATACAACTGGTGCAAATGCCAGTGCTCAGATCATTTAACATGTGCACAGTCTAGTATACATCTTTCAGATACATAGGACTACTGTTCTAACAGATCTCTGAAAAAAGCTTAAATGATAATAAGCAGAGCTGTTTGCTGAGGCTGTTTTAGGAAGCTAAGATTTTCAAGTTCTCAAGAAACCAAAAGCATTTAAGTCTGCACATTTTGCATGCAAGTGATGCTAGCGACTCTCTTCAAGTCAGAGTTACTGTGAAGGGTTGAATTTCATTTCCCAATAGAGCATAACAATCCACATAAATGGTAATATCTAAACAGAACTGTAAACACTTCATATATACATAAATAATGATGATAACAGTAATTATTAATAAATCTGAATGTAATGCGTGTTTTTAATAAGCTTTGCCCTCTCTCCACTTCTGTTTGCTCTGAGGGTTTTGAGATTTATTCTAATGAAAAGATTGTTACTCGCATTAAGAGGTAAAAGGTTTAACATACTGCAGAGGCAGGTGCATTAACTGCATATCCCAATAGCTTTTAAATCCTGTGAGGCTAATAAATGCTTGGAATAGCCATGCCCTATTGTAAATTTAAAACACAGCCAACAAATTAAAAAAACTCTGTTCAGCAGTCCCTAACAGTCTGGCTCCCTTGAGTCTTTCCTTATTCACTCAGAAAACAATCTTAAGATTCATGAATAGAAGTTTTGTCTTTCATTTCTATTTGTCCTCCCTGTAGACAGCGCAGGGCTTAGAATCAGAAATTTAGTCTTTAAAACAGTCTGTGGAATACCTACATGTTCCTTTGAAAGACCAAACAGAAGATTAGTATATTTGAAAAACAAATTCTTCATGTTAAAAAGAAGAGGAAGCATTTTTTAAAGTATACACAATACTGAACAAAGCTAAAATGATTCTTGATCATTTAAAAAATAAAAATGACATGCAGTCTGCTGTAAAAAATTACAGTTGCTCTTAACCAATAATTAACAAATATTTACATATTAAGAATCCAGATTACCACCACAGTCTTCCAGCAGAGGACTGGTGCAGTTTGTTGGAACTAAGGAAATTATATCTTTTTAAGAACTTGGAATCGTGCAGTTGTGAGCCAGGCTCTGGGACACTTAGTGATTAATCCTAGTGATTAAATTGCCAACCAGTAGGTTCTGTTTTCCAATCTTCTGAACAACATGTACAGCATGTGCAACTCTTTTGTAAGGTAATTACATTCCCCTACACATTTCGTTGCCCTCTTTTCTCTTCCAAAAGATGCTTAGTCTCCAATCTTTCGTTCCTCTCTCCTAGTTTAGTTCCAAACTCCTTGCTAATGACAACATCATTTTGTGCAACACACAACACAGATTTTCACACTGGGAACATCTATGCCCTGGTAAGGAGACTGAGGTCATTGACCTGTTTCAGGCAGGCTAATGAATAGCTGTTCGCTTCTGTTTACGATTTTGGCCATTATTAGCATGTTTCAGAGTCAGCATGTTACTAGCATGTTATTGAGTCAGAATTCTACAACTGTAATTTTTGGGTTTTAGCAGCTCTTCCCAAAATGTGTTCTCTGAAAATAAATTATAGGTGCATGCACTTACGTGTGTGTGCACTAACATTTTGGTGTAAGAAGCTGCTGATGGTCTGATTTATTCCTCTTTCCCTACGTGTATCCGCAAGCTACAAATCAATGTTTTAGTGTGTAAGTATTTAATGTTGTTCTACAAAAGTAATTACATCCTAAGGCTGTTCTGAAATGCTGAGGCACTAGCACTCCTCTTTTGAACGAACCATTTTTCTGGACTTACTTGTGCAGGATCCACATCATTCAACATAACTATTGAAGTGCAGTGATAATCTAGGACCAGTCTCCAGAAATCTTTGACAGTATTTGGTAGGGGATGCTGCGTAACTATAAAAGCTGATGGTTGCTTGTAGCTCTGCAAAGAAGTAACAAGATGATGAGAAGAATGGTAAGAGATAAAAATCCATTTAGCAGAATGTCAGTCATAGCCCCAAAAGTCCAGGACTGAAAGCATTATTTCTATTTTCTGTGTAATTAATATATTGTTTTCAGCTCTTTCCTGAGATCTTATATGCTTCAAAGTTAATAAACTGTATTTGGGCAGGATATAACTTCTGCAGATGTTATATTTCTAAAATGTATTTCATGCCACAGGCATAGAGTAAAATCATCAGAGGTTTTTCCTTCCAATGCAACTCCTACAAGATTTTGAGCAACGGGTTTGTTTTGAGCTGTTAATGGACAGATTAATCTTGGCTGTTTGCATTTAGCTCTAAATTTGAATGATGCCTGTGAAAGGAAATATCTAGTTATTCTTCAGAAATATTGTTGAAATTCTAGTCTATCTGACAGCAGTGAGGATACCCAGGGGATAAATTTCAGTGCTCTTTGTTTCTTTTAGTACCAGAGTATGTCATTGACTGAGCTGTTTGCTGGAACTTTTCCATTGTGGATCTCAAGCCAGCATTTTCACTCACATTCTTCTGAGACTTGAAAGCTACTGTGGCCATACTGGGGCAGTTGTTGGGAGGGAGTGCCATGGCCTTCATTGAGGAGGGCGGGGAAGTCTCTACACACCTTGAACTGAAGGATTTGCACCATGACAGAGATCCAATCAGATCGGCTACTGCAGGCACATGGTGTGATTCCCGGGGCTGTCCTGTGCAGGGCCAGGATTTGGACTTTGACTTGGCAGGTGTCAAGAGGGGGGTGCCTAGTGACAGGACAAGGAGCAATGGCCATAAGCTAAAACACAAGAAGTTCCAATCACAAGGTGAGGAAGAACTTCTTCACACTGAGGGTGGCAAAGCACTGGAACAGGCTGCCCAGGGAGGTCATGGAGTCTCCATCTCTGGAGACATTCAAAACCCATCTGGACGCATTCCTGTGTCACCTGCTCAGGGTGACCCTGCCTTGTCAGGGGGTCAGACCACATGAACTCCAGAGGTCCCTTCCAACCCCAGCAATTCTGTGATTCTGTGATCTTTGTGGCTCCCTTCCAACTCAGGATAGTCTATGATTCTATGATCGTTCTTTCAGGGACAGTCACTGAGGAGACCATAGAAAATGAATCCACGGTGTTTTGGGAACAGATGGAGACATGCAAAACATTGATTCTTTGTTTCAGCACACCGCAACCAGCAGGTAATGATGTTGCTGGTTACATCAGGCAGCTGCTTTCTCTCCTACTGGTCCTGTCTTGCTGGAAGTTTCATGCAGATGAGAGATGTCCAAAGGGGTCTCCATTACTCAGTCAATTAGAAGCCTCAGAAGTTTTTTTCAGAAAATTATTCTCAAACTCATTCTGATACTGAATAATGAAAATTATGCTTGCTACCCCTTTTTCTTGAAGTGAGCTCTGAAGGCTTACATGAGGTGATTCAACAGCACCTCAATGGATGCAAGGGGAGAGGGGGAAACACTTCATCTTGCTTGCTGGAGAACAAGTGTTTAGAGGGATGGACAAGTGTCTACTCTTGTCCATCAGTGCAGGGATACTGAAGAAGCCTGGCTAAGGTGCTTCAGGTGGACAGCAACCCAAATCACCTCCTCCCTTGGAGCCTTTTGCCCAGATACAGTTCTATGTCTTGCTCACTGTTTCAATAGTGAAGAAGGGAAGCACCTTCAAAGCAAGTATTAAGGCTCTGCTCTTTCTGAGCATTACTTAATTCACAGAACAAAACTGTAGTCTTGTACAGTACTGAAGTCTCCAGGAAAGAAGACAATGTAATGGCACAGTTGCAAACTGCAGATTAAGGAAGCTCTGTTCTGACCTACTGTGAGAACCTCGACACGTTCTGTTCTCAGTTTCTCTACATAGATAAACACAAAGATACATTTTCCTGCATTTTCACAGTAGTGTTTTGAACTTGGGCTTATTTTAGGAAAAGGCTTTGAGAACTTGGAAGGAAAGAAATGAAAAAACTGCCATAAACTGTTATTACTCTAGCTTCACTTTTTAAAAAGACCATTTACAATGTGTTCCTTCCTTACTAACCTCTGTTTTCTTGTTGTTTATGTGTTTGACAACCGTAATGACTATAGCTGTAAATCGTCAAAAATAGGCTATAAATATCTACAGACTGTAAAGGCAGTTTAAGTGTCTTTTTACTGTTACTCTATTACAAGGATTAGAATTGCCATAGATGCATTTGGAAAAAAACTCCACAGGCACATGAAGAGGAACCATTCATTCAAACAGAAATAAATGGGAAGGCTGAAGTAATGGCTTGTGTACTATCTTGTGTTGACAGACAATTATTTTTTTTGTTAATTACTGTTTAAATTATAAACAAAGGGAACTGAAATATCACTGCAAACCTTATTATTCTATTTAACTGCCTCAGTCTCTTAATAGGTAACTCTTGTTTTCCTAGGCCAGATGGTTAAAAATTCAAGCACTAGGGAGAAATCCAGACAGATTTAATTTATCAAAACTCCCTGAATTGCTCTCTGGGCATGGCTTTGGAACCTTGGCGGTGACATAACATATGCGTGATCCTAAATGTACTTGGGAGTTCAAAGATTTTGTGCCATGCTTCTGGAAAACAAAACAAGCTAGCAGGATTTCAGTCTTCTTATGCCGACTCCATTTTCTAGCACGGCTCAGTTTGGAGGGCTGCTTATTGCCTTTTTATTATTAATGATGTGGCGGAGACTTACATCCATCAGTGCGGCATTGATGTAGTTACTGCTTTCGCCATCTATCGTGATGAGGAAAGGCAGGCATCTGTCTGGAGGCAGCACATCCATGCAGCGATTCTTTTCATGGTTTCGCGGCAAAAGCGCGATGCTGCAGTCTTCTACGCGCAGCGTCGGAGTCACCATATTTAAAGTCTTTCAAAGAGAGTAAACAATGCAACAGAAAAATTAACACAGCAGTGAAAGCAACCCAAAATATTTAAGAATAGATCAGCTCAGCATTCAGTTTCAGTGGGAATCAATATGCAGAGAGATGAAAACACATCACAGTCAGCAGGGTTTGGAAGCAGCGAAATCCTGGAAGCATGCAATTATGAAAAATAACCTCAAAGACAGCTGCAGAGTAGCCTGCCTTCTGGAGAAAGGACAGTGGAAGGATCGACATACTTCCCTCGAGTATAAAGAATATTTTACTACTACCCCACTGCATTATTTTATCAGCATAACTCAGTAGAGCTGCGTGACGTTATTTTTCCCTTTTTTGGAGTCTTTCCCTCCTAGACCTGTTACAAAATTCATATGGCTATAAACACTTAAGCAGAAGTCTTTAGTATAGCTGAACTCTATGGCTTCTAGGCAATGCTAGTCACTACTTACCCTAAATTCCTCTTTGATCTGGCTCGAGTTTGTTTGAGGATCCAGTTTATTCATTTCATAGTAAGCAGACCTAACTTGAGAAGCTGGAATAGATGTGTCCCCGCAAAGACAGGCTTCCAGGATAGCATCATGGATGAATACGTACTGTTCCTGGTAAAGCAAGTAAAAGATATAGTTACTGACAAGGAGTGCATAGACTATTAGTATTTTGGTAAATAAAACATAACAACTAATATGGTTGCTACTTCTCTCTTCAGTTTACCAGCACTGAAGCAAGACGAGAAGGTACAACCACAGTTTAAAAAACTTTATCCCACTCATTTAGAAATGAATATAGAAAGATTGGCTTAAACTAACTACAAGTAGTTAGAGAAGTGCAGTAACACTCCATAACAAAAGTCAGAATGTTTCTGGTTTCCTCATTGCTTGGGCAGTTCTGTAGGTGCTACCATGAAACTAAACCTCAACAAGATGTACTTCAGAATGAATCCTTCCCAGTGAGGAAACATTCCTGATTTGCCTTATTTTTTAAGAAACATTGTGAACCTTCAGTGCGGCATAACTGTGCACTTGTTTGGGCAGGGGCTCTTCAGGTTTGTGGGGGCATTATTTTCTGCATGTGACTGGAATAAACTACTTTCTGGAGGTTGCCAACTACAAAGCTCTATCTTTATGGGGCTACAAGAGTATTTTTTCCTGCAAAGCAATATTCCAGTAGATAAGCAATACCTCAGTCTGCACCATGTTAACTCTCCGGGATCGAAGCTCTCTCACGCAATTGTAAATGTCTACAACACCTTCTCGTTCTGCCATATCTAGCATGATGTCAATGACAATGAAGCATCCAGTTCTGCCAGCACCAGCACTAAAGTAGAAGAAGAGCACAGTTAACGTGCAGCAGTGTATTGGAAATGTAAAAGGCGTAAGGGTTCATCTCACAGGTACTTGATCAATTGGATGATTACTGAAATTGAGCCAGGCATTTGCAGGACTTGAGACTCAATTTTTTACTCTCATTTATATACTACATATATTATTAATATTTATATATCGTATTTGTTATATATATACATTATATACGTATTCTTGTTTATAGTTATTGTGAGTAGAGCTCCAGTGGCTTCAGCAACCTGTGTGGGGAATACACAATAAAGGAGAAGCAGAAGTAGGTCTCAAGTTTAGTGCAAACCACAACAGAGAGATTTCTGTTTTACCTACCTGCAGTGAACAACCAGAGGGCCAGCGTTTGGCGGACTCTTGGATTTGACCTGCCGTACAAATCCCAGCAGGCCTGTGGCATGGTACGGGACACCGTGGTCCGGCCAGCCCGTGAAGTGGAACTGACGTATTTCCCGAATCTCATGAGCACCTCTCTGTTGAAAAGGCAAGGGTTGAAATCTTCAAAAGCCTGAGCCTTGCTGAAAAGCATCCACCCCCTACCAACACAAACTGTACAGACTGCTGGAGAGCTTCCTTATAGCAGGAGAGTAAGTTCAAAGGTTAGGTATCAACTGGTTTCAAAGCCTTCCAACAAAATTAAGTAAGTAACCACTAGATTGGTCAGAAACTTTCAGCAACAAGAGAAATGCTCATCTCTATATTTAAGTACTAGGCTGCTTTGCAAACTGTGGCCTTAAGGTGCATGCCATGATCACAGAACAGGTCAGCAGCAAGACTGAACACAGAGCACAGACGACTTTTTTATTCCCACTGCTCTCCACAGGGGTTTTGCTGCTGACTTCAGGGAACTAAAGCTTCAGCATAATTTTCCTTATCATTTGTCTCCTTCATTGGTCTGAAAGAAAAAGCTGAATAATAAGAAACCTTTTTGCACCTTCAATCATAGGGGCTGTGTTTGTAGCCCTCCAAATGCTCGCCCTTCAGGTGATTTGCCAGAGTCTACATGGACATGGATATGGTGAGACAGGTATGAATGAGAAGCTGTTTGTGTAAGTAGTTGTGTAAGTCCCATGTGACTTTGGGGAGTAGTCTGGATATTACAAGTGTGTATGCTAACTTCTGTTTTCCCTTCCCCCTCTAAAAATCTAGCTGCCAGTATTTTATTCTCACTAGAAATCCACAGACTGGAGGCCATCATGCATAGTTCATAAGCAAACAGCAAAACTATGGCATATCATGTCTAGGCTGGACTAAATGTCAACAATATTAATAACTGGTAGTTTACAGCTTTTCTTCTTAAAGATGTATTTCCTGTCTTGAGCTGGTTTGCATATAAAAGGTTTTATTCTCTTTGAATAATAAGTAATATAAGCTTCCTAATTTATTGCTATTATGCATTAGTCTGGGATTTTCAGTGGTGGAGAAATTTTGGACATGCCAGTGCTACAGGACTAGAGAGGACTTAGTGTATGTTGGAGTCTGATACTCTGACAGCTCAGGCTGGGGGTCTGTGGAGACAGGGCATGTGCTCAGAGGATTATCTCATCTCCCCTGGAAACTGACACGAAAAGGCAG
Organism: Eulacestoma nigropectus; assembly: GCA_013397775.1. Taxonomy (NCBI): domain Eukaryota; kingdom Metazoa; phylum Chordata; class Aves; order Passeriformes; genus Eulacestoma; species Eulacestoma nigropectus. The sequence continues at coordinate 6,088,947 of VZTE01005045.1, read as the reverse complement.
GCAAGGGAGAGGATTAAGAGCATATGAGGCAGTGGTGTGGACTGAGGAGATCATACCCTTGCAACAGAAATGACCTTATATCCTAAAAAGCAATTTTAAAGCATATTGAAACCCAGGAATAGAGAAAACAATTTGCATTTTAGGATAGTCTAGCAAACACATTTGAATACAATTTGGTCCCTGCCCTCTGGGGGTTTTAGAGTGTGTTAGTTAACACATCTCTTTGCTACTGTAAGCAAGGCTTTCAACTCTGTAGATGGCTCTGCTTAGTGGACATAGTGTCTCAAACACTTTTATATTGCATGTAAAAACCCATGACCCTCCAAGAAACAAAGATCCCATAGAAAAAAAGCAATGCCATGACTATACAGGCTGAGGATTGAAGTGAGTATCCCATACAAATTCTTCATGCTGTATGCAGCCAAGATTTTCAAACAATTTACAAAAAACAAACTGCCCCTCCAAAGCCATGTGCCCGTCTGCTACACAGATCAGGTTATGTCCTGTGCCTTAGTTGTGAAAAGGCTGTCTGTCAGGCTGACTGCATTTTTGTCTGTCATTGTTAACAGCTACTTAGGAAAGGTTTTGCATATAGGATACTTTTATAATGAGTTTTCTTATTATATCTACAAAAGAATGATTTTTGTATCTAGCTTTCCTGCTGGTTTCTAAACCCAAAATAGCACACAACTGCATGAATCATAAAAGCATATGCTCAGCTGGGAAAGACTGTATCTTTTACTTTTTCTTTCAGCTGAAACAAATAGAAAATGGTGTACACTGCTAAACCCTAGGATGTTAAAAAATTCTACAAAAACTTAAGCTGCTGCTGTATGTTACTATTCATGTATGACTTATTCATCTGAGTTAACTGTTGTGCTGTAAAGAAACTGCTCCAAAGGAACTGCTTATTCACACAATGCAAAGCATATCTAGGAAATGGTCTTCAAAATCAGACTCCACTTTTGGGTTCAAATTTCTCAGTGTTATCATCCTACCACTCAATATCCATTGAAAAAAAAATGAAGTGATCAGTTTATCTTCAAACAAATCAACTTCTAAATCGTACTTTAGGAGCAGGTATGAGATGTTCATTAACAAACAGAAAGAATGGTCAGAAGGGACTGGAGGTCTTGGAGAATTTGTTTCCTCTGATTTTCTAAACATCTCTGAGGTAGCTGAAGGCTGAAATTAGATCTTCCTTACCCCTCCTCCTCATCTCTACCACAATGGATAAGGCCAGTTCTCTTATCTCCACCCTAGCAGTTCGTATGTGCTAAATCTTCAGTAATCCTGGCTATCAGATGCTGTCCCCTGAAGTCACCCTGTACTGACACAGGGGGTTAGGCCACCTAAGGCACAGAACTCTGCAATTTCTCCTTTGGAATTACTGAAGTTCCTGTTAGCCAAATCTGCAAGTCCTTTGGAACTGAGGCTCCAATGTTAAGTGCTCCAATACCACCTTTCACTTTGTATTATCTGCATTATTTGGTTAGGGTACTCTCTCCTCATCATGCACCTCAGCTTAGAGAAGGTGAAAAGTATCAGCCCCAGTATATCAAAAATATAAACTTGAGAGAAATATGGTGAAAGAGATGTACAGACGTGACATTCCAGTACCACTGGAGGAGTTAAAAAATACAGAAAATAGAGTAAAAACAAATGTACTTTACTCAAACTACACTGACACTGCTTTTAGAGGCTTACTGAAAAACTACCAACTATTAAAAAGCAATGTCTAAATGCAATCTTTTCAGATGGAGATTTTTAAAAAGAAATAAAATGTTTAGTGCCTTTTATCTCTATCTGTTCTAATGCACTTATTCAAGACAGTTTGGTTATGTTCAACTGTAAAATCCTCTAGGTCTTTTCTTCAGTTCCAGTTAAAAAGCGAAAAGCTAACATCAAAGCATGAGCTTAAAATTTGCAGAATAGAAATCAACCAGTGCTTCATCTACTTCAAAGTGGAGCCAATGTTTCTCATCTGTTTATTAAAAATACCTAAATGCAAGGAAACAACAGTCTTGAGTGAACTCAATATACAATATGTATAGTGGTAAACATGATACAATATTTCAGTTCATTCAAACCACGTAATTCTATTATCATCACCCTCAGGTTTCTGTATTGATGCATATTTAAGTATTAGACTGAAGAATAAAACAAGAAAAAACCCTAATTCCTTTGCTACTCTGGACGTATGTACAGAGATCCTGAGGAGTAGTCTTTTTGGCAGTTTCAGGTACAGGATTCTTTAATGTTAAACATTATGTTCTTCAAACCCATAAATGAATACTATTTCATCATTAGAGAGAACCAATAAATCACAGGTACTGCAACTAAATCAAAAGAAGCTTTCTAAGCTAATTAGTTGAAAATCTACTCATGGTGAGGGAACATTACTTCAGTGTGCCATTAGGAATATCTAGTCTTCCAAAGGGGCCCTTTCCTCAGCATTCTGCAACTCAAATGAGTCCTGATACATACAATTAAAACATTTCTGGCCTTTAATGAAGTCTGAATGGAACTGCTGAACTGACACAAAATGTGTGGTACACTTCACCATTGACCGACCCTGCCTGTTCTCAGTTTCAGTAAGTACCTTATTTGTTATTTGTATGTTTTCCATATATTGCAAGCTATTTGAGGGAGCTACAAGTTCTACAAGCTACAAAGCATCAAACAAATGCGTGGCATTATTCTAACAAACAGTAATGCAACACATTGATTGGAACTCTCCATGTAAAGACAGATTCCGCTTGAAAAGGGAAATGGCCTTGACAAGAACAGTAGTTTGCTACAGCTATGTCTCTGCAGACCAGGCACACCCTCGCCCAACACATAGCAGTATTGTCTACCACAGATTTCTGAATAATGTTGCATGCAGCCTCTGCTACAGACAGAAAATGATTGTGGGGAACATAAGATGGGAAAGCAGCACAAATGTGTTTTTCAATTGATTGCTGGGAGGGAGGCTTCGATTTCTCCTAGGCAAGGAACACCACTTTTTCTAACTCAGGCAGGGGCCAACAGTGATGAAAAGCACAGAAAAGTGGCTGCATTTAAAGAAAAACACAGATTACCATAAGAGGGCGGTAGTTGTTTACCCAAAAATACCTACAAACCCAGGATGTCAGTCAAAAGATTTAACCTTCCCTTGTTGAATCTGTATGGAAGTGGCAGATACCACTGTATTTAAGAAAACTGAATTTGGAAACTTACCTTTTCTACAGCAAACGTTCGAATCACATATTCAGCCAGGAGCTCTGTTTCTATTAGGGTAACTTTAATGTCTTTATATATCTCTGTGTCATCTGGCCAGTATTTGCAGCATTTGACCTTTAAAAAATAGAAAAGAAATTAAGGTTCATTTATTTTAGAAGGTTCATAAAGAATCCATTTTGCATTCTGTGCAATGATTTCTGATTTAAAATGCAATCATGCACAAAATGGTCACTTTTTCTGCACATGCAAATGTTTAATGTTTGAGGGACATTAACTTCTCTTTTTAAGACAGCTTTCAGAGTTGCAGGTGAGCTTTGTGTTGTGGTTAGTGAAGTAAGGCCAGTTTTTTTGGAGCACAAAGGATAATTATATCCTGCACAGTTCAGTTATGGTAGCTGTTCATTTCCTGTGCTTTCCAAAGCAGAGCGTGCCCAGAGGGACAAATACCACCAGAAGTTTTTTCCCCAACCTCTACTTGTTGATTTGTCTCAAAAATATCTTTCTACCTTCTAAAATAAAAGTGTTTTGCAGACAGGAAGGAGACCTCATTGCAGTTTACAGCTTCCTCATGAGGTGAAGAGGAGGGGCAGGCAGTGATCTCTTCTCTGTGGTGACCAGTGACAGCACCGAGGGAATGGCCTGAATCTGTTTAAGGGGAGGTTTAGGTGGGATAAGAGGAAAAGGTTTTTCACCCAGAGGGTGGTTGGGCACTGGAACAGGCTCCTCAGGGAATCGGTAACAGCACCAAGCCTGAGAGTTCAAGCAGTGTCTGGACAATGCTTTCAGGTGCACGGTGTGACTCTTTGGGATGGTGCTGTGCAGGGCCAGGAGTTGGACTTTGACGATCCTTGTGGATTCCTTCTAACTCAAGATATTTATTGTATGATTCTCTATTTTTAAAAAAGCACCTGTTTTCTCAGATTAACTTTCCAAAGGAACTGATGAGAGCTCAAATAGCAAAACTCAATGCTTGAAGTCAAGAGCTGAGTTTTATGCCCAGGCTTTAACTATTCTAACACTATATAGCTTAACTACTAATTCACTAGATAACTCCAAACATTACGGGTAGGATTCATCTCACTTAGCTCAACTTAAACTGCTATTTTTTAAAAGTGGATGATTTGAGGACTGTATATGATGATGTAGACAGCTGACAGACTTAAGAATTTTCTCCTCCTTCCCATTTATGTGGACAAAGTGGTGGGCTGGGAAGCTAACACATTACTTACATCTCTCTCTTATTCTGCTTTATCATGGTAATAGCTATGCTATCACCACTGCATCTGGCCACCATCCAGTAGTGCCGTACGTGCTAGGAGTGGCATCTGTTATACATCTGCTGCATGAAACAGTTTCTCTCTTACCAAAGGGAAAATTTAAAATGGATCTTTTAATACACATAAATCTAGTTTACTTAAATATGCACTTAAATGACTCAGGTAAAAAATTCAAGCACTTTAAATATTCAATGGAAAACTGATAGAAAAAAAAAATTAATCTTCGCAACTGATAAGAGTATTTCTCAAACCCATTTTCATGCAAATGTGCTTGGATTACTACCATGTCTAATCTTGAGCAAAAGGTAAAACAGATGAATGTGTGTATAAGCATACAGTGAAAACTGTAATGCAAGATTCAAATGATTTATTTATACAAACTCCAGGTTCAGTATATAAAAGATTATGCAGAGAGTCAAGCCCTGTCCTGTCAAGAAGAAGAAAATACTTTCCTAAGCATTTGTTTCCAGGATGTAGCTGATAATCGTGTACAACCTCTCTTTACTGTCTGGATAGATAGGAGGTCTTGCCCCATCACAGTAGTGACACTGGCTGATAAAATAAAAAGTTTGTCCATGCAGGGTCAGTAGTTCTGGCTCTTTTTCTGACTCGTTAGCAGGATAAAATTTACATCTGAATATAACTGAGTTGAAGGGCTGGAAAAACACAGCCCCACATCAGGATCCACTTCAGAGAAAAGGAGTAGCCTGGTCAGAAGCCCTGGCTGCCAGCCACAAAATTATACAAGCATCCTAACAGCTTGTTCCTGCTTACACAGCTGATGGAAAGCTCCTAGAGCAGAGCTAAAGTTCAGGTAGCTTTATAAGCAGGTTTTTATTTCTCTGTGCTTGTCTTCAGACCTCGTAACCGCATTAGTATTGGCTAAAAAAATTCTTTTTAGTCTTCACATTTCATCTGGTATTAAGGGTGGTTTCAGGATGACTGGCAAAAGCAGAGTTCCCTTCCATGGTGAGAGGCTTGGAGCTGAGACCCTGGACAGTGCTTGGCACTCCTGGAACAGGGCAAGGGTAGCAAGACTGCTCCCCCCACCATGCTCAAGAGCCAGCAAGCTGACAGGGTGCCAGAGGGGAGGAGAAGGTTTCCACTAGCAGAGGACCAAGCTGAGGGCCATTCCCAGGATGCCTAAACAACAGGATCTCTGACAAATGAGTATTCATCTCTAAAGCGAATCTATCCACTGTAAGCAATGAACAAACATTTCAAAAGCATTAAATGTTGCTGCAAGCAGTTTAGTAGCTACTGCTGCTATCTATTGTTGTATCTACTTGATATTTATTCAGATCTTATCTTGTTCAGATAAATTTCCAAAAATCCTCTCACAGAAGCTAAGTGAAAAACACTGAATGCTCATTGCTCCATCTGTGTTGTTAAAATAATCCAGAAAATTCACATTGTTCAAATCCCTAAGGCCAGCAAACTGACCCTTTTATAGTCATTGCCAGAAGCTCTTTGAAACAGGGTTTTCCTACCTATGGCTAAGATGATTTTTTGACCGTTCATGAACAGCAGGACAATTCACACTGCCTCTGGGCTGGAGCAACACATTGACAAGCCCTTCTCTGGAGCTGATTCCCTTTTCCTGCCTGTTCACATATCTGTTCCATAGGTGGAACCTGAACCACACAGAGAAGGCCAATGCACGTAGGAAGGGAGCAGCTGCAGCAGTGATCCCAGGCACAGCACTGCTCATCAGCACGTCTCTTTGTTGCTAACTTTAGCCTTGTTTCTTTCTGATGGGTGCCTGCCATCCTTGAAACAGCTCTAGTTTAGCAAAATAAACAATCAAGGTGGGAAAAAAAGCAACCCTGGCTGAATTAAATTGCTCTTTCCTTGAAGGAAAACATGCCTGTTTCTAACTTGGTAAGTCCAGACAGTCTGGATTATGGCTAAGAACTATGGACAATTCAGAAAGACCAATTTAGAAGAGCACAGTCCCCATGTTCTTATGCCTCAGCTGCTGGATTTGATTCTGTTCTTTTTAAAACCTTATTTAAGATGATACAGTGCAATAATTAGGGAAGCACTGGGAGATGTTGCACAGAAGTTATAGCCTTTTGTGCCTCATGCAGCTTGGGCCCGCCAGGGATTTCTTACTCTGCTGCACAGGGGATTTTGGGCATGGAGCAGACTGGAGCTGAGCAGAAGGATCCATGACAACACAATTTCCTGAAAACTCTCCCAAGTGGAATAGGGGCTGTAAAAGCCATGGGAACCATGCCAGAATTGCAGTCAGAGCCACACACCAACTGATGATTCACTCACTAGCAGGGGAAAAAAAAACCCAAACCCAACTTTATTTTAATTCAGGCTTTTTCCCTACTTTTGGCTCTTGTTCTGCAATGCTCTGCACATGCTAAGCTCTGGACCTGAGAACTCCATGGACTCCCAGTGAACCAAAAGTCAAGCAAATGCTTAAAGATCCATCTCCCATCTCCTCTAGGACCACCCAAATAAATGCAAAGGTGTCTTAAAGACAGAAGTAGATTAACTAGTGGAAATCAAAATCACATTTATAAATGCTTACTGGATCAGGGCCTTTTTTTGTACAAGACAAGACAATTGCAAAAAAATAGAATATGGTTTTACTCATTAAATATGAGAAACACTGCTGGTAGCATATGCTCATTTTTTCTTCTTAGCACAGCTTTAGCTACCATAACTTGACGAATCTCTTTTCCATTTTATAAACATTTGGTACATGTTTTACAAAAAAAGCCTCACTAACAGAAGGTTTAACTAAATAATTGATACATGATTCCAGAACTGAATATTAAATGCACTAGACTTTTTTTTTCCACACAGTTGCTACCGTAACAGTAAATATCGTCCTCAAAGCAGAAAACATAATTTTGAAATCTCATCTGAGCAGAATTATAATTGAGAGTTCGTTCACATACACCCCACATTTATATCCTACCAACATGCCAAAAAATACAGATGTTCACCAGAAGATGAGATAAAAGGATGATTGCCAGAGACATAATGAAAATGCTCTGGCTTAATCTATTCATCCCAAGGTACACTGTCCAATTGTTTCAAACATGTTTATTTTACTAATAATTTTAGAAATTTGGAGAAGAGAATTATCTACTCCCACTCTCTAGTTCCATCTCCCAGTAAAATAGTCCAATGTGTGAAACTCAGAATTAAAAACGAAGGTGGAAAGTTGTTGTTGCTAGTTCTAAATATAACAAATAATGTAGGCTGTGGATGGCTAATGAACACAAATTGTGACTTCCAAAGCTGTATATTTAACCATTTGGCAATGTGACACATATAGCTAAAGGCAGTAGGAAAGTCAGGACAGTAATTCATTTACCTAGAATTTTGGAATAGTAGTAATATTACAGACTAAATATGTAGCTGGCTGTGAAATACACTTTGTAGTCCATACAGAACAGTTTAAATAACACTGATTATTCAAAGTTTCCAATTTCCTTTGATTCTGAAATATTCTTAGCAAGAGGGTGATATAACTGACTATGCCCTGCATGGATTGTCATTAGTGAAGAGCAGAATTACACATTCTAATTTAAAATTAATCCTGAACTAAGGAATGACGATAAGTCAGACATAAATTTTGAAGTGAAACCTCTTGGCTATAAAATGAAACAGCCAACCAAGCTCACTGGTAAAATTTTTAACAGGTTTTACAGATGTAGCTCAGATAACATCATATACTTTTATTTGGCTGACTTGAAGTAAAAGAACATCCAATAATTGAAAGTATTTTTATTTAAATACTTTTCAAACAAAAAATGTATTACGATATAAGAACATTTTATATGTTATAAAACAACCTTTGACAGAAGATAAAACCCAGTCTTCCTTTTTTTCATTTTCTTTTGTTTGCTTTTGAACAAGTCTGTTATTAGTTTTATACCTCATTTTACAGTTTTCTAAAAGAGGTGTGGAAGACTATTGAGAAATACAATATTTGAGATGCTGTTTGGCACAATCAGACGAATGGGTCTCTGTGAAGTCAGCCAGAAGTCTTTATGTTGTTCACAGCTGCCAGGGTGGGGAGAGATGTCTCCGTGAATTTTACTAGCTCAGTCTAACTTCTTCCAGGCACGACTCAGAGCTGACACAGTTCTCCACCTTCTGCTGCCCTAAGCTGCCCCAACAGTGCAGCCCTAAGTTGCCTGGTGGGTGCACTCTCATTCAGCTTCTGCCCAGAAGAGCTGGCTTTCTGGACATGTCCAGCAGCAGCCAGACACTAATGCTTTCCACCTGACAAAATGAGTGTGATCCTGATGTGCCTGCATCCAGCAGCACAGCCTGTGCTCTGAATCATCCTTCCATTCCAAGAGCAAAATCACGCCATTAGCTGGGTACAGAGCACCACCTAGTTAGCAGATTGCCTTCTGGCTCTAAAGCCTGATCATCTCATGTTAGCTCAGACAGCTCTACGTGTTACTCTACTGGGTAAAGTAAAACTGTGCCTCCAGGATACTTTTCCCTTCACAGAGAGACTGAGGGATAATTTCAAGAGACTGCTGAGGTGAGGAGACGTGCAGTTATGAAGGCATCTTGCTAGCCCTGACATTTCAAGCAACAACCTGAAGCCCTCCCTCTTTGCAAACTGCACCTAAAGTTGCATCCTACACCTTGGTGGCACTTCAGTTAGTCCAACAAAGGGGTCAGTGCATTTGTGTATCCTTAAACCTCTTTTGTTTGTTTCTTAAAGTGAAGGATCTCAATTGGATTAGTAAGCATTAAGATATTAATCTGTGTTAACATTCTTTGAAACATAGCTTTTACTGCAGATGAGAATACAACAAAACACTGAGAGCTGAACCCATGTCTGCTCTGAGTGACATGGGACAGTGCTGAATGCCTGTAACTTGATGTTCTGTTTCATGATGCTAACATTGCTAATCTCGGCACATCTTCTTGAAATAATTGCAAAAAGTCCTTCCTTCTCTTTCCTGAAGAACAACAGACAAATTTTTCCCTAAGGGCTCCTCTCCTACTATGTATAGTGCAGTAATGTAAACTTGTTATTTCTGGTTAAAAATCCAGAAATATGAAATCTGTTTTGATGACTAGAAGGGTTCACTGACTTGAAAGATTAAGAATAGTCTAAAACTTTGATTGGTTTTCTGTTTTTCTCATTTATATTCTGTAGAAGTATAAACTCTACTCTAGCCAATAAGAGATACTGGAATTACAGTGAAACCAAAAGTATAACAACAGAATATAATATCCTCATGTTTACTCTCAAAAACTGGAACACGTGCTTATGATACATATGATGTATGTATCATAAGCACAAGTTCCAGTTTTTGAGGGTAAACATGAACAAAAAAAATTTTTTGTGGATGGAGAAGGACACTGTTTATATATTTAAGAGGTTGGGACTAGAGTTACCTTTTCCCTCTTATTTATAAAATGTGGTTTCTTTCTTTCAGTAGAAAAGTTAACATGAAACCTTAGTCACCTGTATGCATACAAACTCTTTGGCACACCTCCTAAGGAGCATTAACACCAGTATCCTGAATTAATTCCAGTGTAGGTAATTTGCCTTATTACATTTAGAGGCAGTTTCAATTAGACAGAGTGTTCTTCAATTTATACTAAATACAAATGTGCTGTTTGTGAGACGTGCTGAAGAGTCACTGTGTTTCACCTCTGCAAGATCACAGTATTGGGTGATCTGAATCTTAAATACAATTTGAGTTTACCTTTGTTTATTAGAAGGATCTTCTGCATGGAAGATTCTCAAAACTTGTAAAATGTACAAGTACAAACTTCGTAATAGCTTTGTGATAAAAAATTCCATTTTCATTCTAAGTGTAGGTGGTTAGTCCTTTGGAAGTTTCACATAGTTTTTATGTTGCTGGAATTTCCTATGAAGTTTTTGGTTTTTTCTTTCAATCTGTTTTCAGTAAGATGTCTTTGGACAGGGTTTTATTTAGCAGTGTCTTTGGGTGATTTTATGACAATACTGTATTCCCCTATCATCTGCTTTATGCCCAGAAATGGGTCCCATAGCTTTAAGCTGGGTCCAGGAGAGGGGGGAGAGAAGTCAGGGGGGAAATTCCTTGGCGTGGTGTGAGCTCACCTCCCCCGTGTTGCTTGGCTCCGCTTGCAGAGCCAAGAGAGTACATTTTTTGCTTTTAGCTCCCTCCTTTTTTTATTAGCTGAGGAAAGAAGTTTCTCCAGGACTACAACACCATTTATCCAGTGGCTTCTCCTGGGACTGTTTCGCTTAGCTGTGATCCAAGAACCAGATCATCGGACACCGCGGACCAGTGGGGACCCCACATCCTGGCCTTGGACCTCGGGAGCCAGCTACAGAGGGAACTCTAAATCCACCAGCTTTCTCCGCATCAAGGAGATTTAATATCTTAACAGTTATTCATTTTTTTTCCCGTGCCCTGCGGGCACTTTTTTTGTTAAATAAATAGTTTTTTTCACTTTCATCCAAGAAATTCCTTCCTTATCAGTGGGGGAGGGAGTGCTGAAACTTGTCTTCTTTAGAGGAGACGTTCATTCCAGAGCGTTTTCCTCCTAAACTTGTCTCAAACCGACACAAGCAGTTTTTCTTGGATATCTAATCTCTGTCAATAACCCAAACTATCATCAGGTAGATCTGAAGAAGATCTGATTCATCATAAAGACTTTTGGGTTTCATTTATTAAGGAAACATATTTGAATCTATTTAAGAAGTGTCTCTTGAATGCTGACCAATGCTGTATATCCGGAGAACCCAAAGACATGAACATACGACTGCTCAGGGCTGTGCCCATACAGGCTTTTCTAGGAAGAATAACCCTTTTCTGACAACATTTATCTTATAACAAGTAATGCTTTTTAGCAAGCCAGCATCAAGGAGATATTCCCTCTGTCAGAAGACCACTGTATGGATCTCCTCGCTGTCAGGTGGAACCCAATACTCTTTTAAGCATGAAAAATCAGAGTCATCCCCATTTCTGCAGAGAAGTGCCACATACATAACAAGTCAACCACCACAGATCTGGGAAAACAAGACAAGGAAAAGATAAACCACCACTGTATTCCTTCTTTTCCTCTATACAAATGCAGCCCTTCTGGCTCCTGGGAAGGAAATGTCACCTAGGAAGAGTGTGAAATGACTATCAGGAAAGCACAGCACTCCTGAGGTATAAGATGGCAGGGAGAGGCTGTTTGGGTAGCACAGAGGTGTGGGTGCAGGCATAGGGGCTATTTACCAGTTTGTGGCTGAACTTCATTCCCATTTGTGTCACATCCATTCTGTTGCAGTCAACCTTGCTTCCTTTCACAAAAAGGGTCCTTTGTGTGCTTATTAACACTATTAGCACCAGCTGTTTTCTAATTCCAGATAATAATTGAGAAACTCTAATTACTGTAATTACTATGCTCCTGGGGTGAGGTTTTATTTTTTGTAATTATTTATAGTGATTTTGTTTGTGAATACTTTCTTATATTAAAAGCACGACAGACAGTCGTAAGTCCTTGCAGTGCATTTATTTATCAACCACCTCCACTGAATTTCATCAGTGCATTTCACCATTTATTAGCCAGATATTAGTAAATTTCTTCTGCCTCAAGCAAGTGGGAGAGAAAGTGACTACTGACAAATGACAAATAATGTGACATGCCAAATTTGATTCTGCCAACTAAGTATTAGTACCAACCCAGCAAGAGCAAAGATGGAAGTGACAGCTAGATGGCACAATTGAATATATTCTAAATCCTCCTACCATGCTTCTTCAAGGAAGTCAGAAATCTTTCAATGTGTGCAAACACTGAAACAAATCAAGAACAATCTGCGACTTTGGCCAGTACACTTCGATCCTGTTCCCATTGCTTTTCTGTGTCTTTCGGAGTTTGCCCTCCAGAGCAATCTCTTGGTTAAGTAAGCAAGATGTTCTTCTGTGTCTATTTTATGATCACCCCTAGTGACCATAACATCATCACGCTAGTGGATAAAAATTTTTGTTTCTTATAGAATAATCCACCAGTTTAAGCTAAGTCTCTCAGGTAAAGACGCTCCCTGAAATTAGACTATATTCAGTTGCTTTACCACTTACAGACATGGGCATGGAGGCCTCCTGCATTAATATAATCCAAAATACATTACTTTGAAACAGCTTGTTGTCACACTGATATAATTATATGAGTCTTAATTCTCAGTTATGCTTTTTATCCATTAGTGTGTGGCTTGGAAAATTATAATTCTTGGACCATTACCATTAATTACTTGTCATTTTCTTTTTGTGAACTTCATTGTGAGTGAAAAGTTGTTGATCCCAGCATGAAGAAGACAGAGACCTTTTTTCAAGGTTGTTTCAAGGGCTGCTTATTTGTTTAGGGTTTTTTTGGTAAAAGTTGTTACATCAACCTAGGCCAACCTAACTAAGCACCACTTCATCATCCTTTATCAAAGAACTATTCATGCAACTCAGCAATGCTTTTTCTAAATGACTGTGAGACCTCATTTATATTTTTAATAAACAGTCACATTCTAATGAGGCCTTCATAAAACTGACTAAATATGTTTAGAAATCATTAGCTTAAATTATCAGTACAAAAGTCTCCTTAGGGAACCCTGCAGATTTTGTGATAAGTCTTCTGGCAGATGGATTAGTGTACCAGCGCAAGCTAGTTCTGAATTTCCACACAACCAGTGTAAATGTGAGTGACTGGGTAACAGGCTACTAGATAAAGAGCTAAATGTCCCTCAGGTGGGTTCATTAAAGAGAGAAAACAATCAAAACACATTTCGGTGCCATTTAAATACCAGGTGCACAGCAGTCTGCAGGTGCCAGAAACACTGACAAGGGTCCCTTGCTGGAACACACAAGAGCTTAAAGGGATGTGTGGTTCTGACAAGTGTGTCTCAAATAATGACAGATATTGGCAGATGTACCTGGACCCTGCTGGAGGGTAATGCGGGGACTGAGTCATTTGCAGCAGGTGCCTGCACTAGGGACAGCCTCATGGTGATTCCTCCAGCAGCAATTAAAACAGTCCTGATGCATAATGCTCCAGGGCAAGAAGCAAGTTCCTAGCACTGATTTAATGACTATCCAGCCAGTCCTGGTAAACAAATACACATACACCCCCTCAATGAGTAATTCATGAAGGCCGTACACGGTGTGGCAAACATGTTAAATTTTGAAAATTCCTCTTTCCTGAAAATGCAAAAGAATTTTCCTCCTCAGCTTACAATGGGTCAACACAGTTAAAAAATAAAAATAATAAACCCCTGTAAATCTTATACCAGTGATAGCAATTGAAATAGAAAACCTCAAGTTTGGGAAGGTTATAAAGTTTGCCTTACAGGAATGCTACCAAAAGGTCCATTAAAATCATCACTACTCAAGGTGGCACAGAGCTTGTGTTAGGGGTTGCAGGACAGATGGTGTGTTTGTAATTTGCCTCCTTGTTGGTGATGATTCCAGCCCTGGGAGTGGCACAAAAATACCAGCAGAGGAGTGACTGCATTGTTCTGTGGCTCATACGATTTTATTTCCATTAAAAGCTCATTTCAGTTTCTGCTCTCTGATCTCACCTATGCTGGCCTCCAGAGAAAGTGAAAACAAAGTCATTTCTACCACTGCCAGAAACAACAAAGCCGCAGATCTGTATCCCACTAGGACTCTTGCACCCTGAAGAAATCTCCACGGTGGCACAAACCATTACTTGCTGCTGTGGGAATGTGCTGTGCACCTAAATGCTGTGAGCGGAGGCTGCCAACACTGGCACCAAGGCTGGTGTCTCCCTTGCTGACATCCGAGAGTTTACTCTAATTGGTGCTTCCAAATACTGACTTCAGGAAAACAGTATGTGGTTTCATGCAGAATGCTGTTTTTGCTCTCAGGCTTGTTTATTCATACCCTGAACACAACCCTTTTTAAGTTGTTCGCTTGGGTACTTATGAATGCATATAAAGCTTTAACAAAGAGGTTTGCTGGAAAGCTCCCTACTCTTACAAATCCATCCGTTTTGAATTGATACGTGACCATCCAGCTATTTCTACCTTCTTCCTCACTCTAGGGACTGCATTTTTAAAGCAGCCTCCATGATCCCTCTTTGTCTCTGCAATTAGTCGTACATGTGTTCCTGCAGCAGGTGTTAATTGCAGTCACAATCCCCATCTTTTTTATATCTAAAAATAATACTGGCACCTGATCTGTTAGCAGGCTTGAGCACACAGATATCTACATGTTAGGATTTATATTATCAGTTCACAAAGGACATACAGAAGAATAAACTAAGATTGCAAAACCGGACTTGCTAAAAAGGACTTTAACTCACACCACATAAACAGCGCTCTCTCTCCCCTAATGCAAATGCCACAGGGCAGAGGGGGTATCAGACACTCCACCAGTGTGAAATTAAAAACATGTCTTAAAACCGTGCTGCTCAAACCGAGATGTGTGCACTTGACTTCTTATTTCAACATTTCGATTTACAGTAATTGCAGTAGTTCCCATAAACGCAGTGGGGGTTTTTTTCATACCAAATGAAAGCTATATGCCAAATTCCCAAGCAAATTTTCTTGAAAAAAACATCCCAGATGAGAGCTAAGACAGCACTGCACAGACAAAGCAGTAAATGAAAAGACTCAGTTATTGACAGTTGTGAGAAACAAAGAAAAAGGTTCTATTCAATACTTGTTGAAAACAGAACTAGCCATAAAGACTAGAGTAGGCCTACTTTAGAAGTTATCAAGCAAAGGAAGAGAAGTACACAGCAGCTTTCCTTTACTATCCAGCTCCTGAATATAACCTCCTGATCAACGAATAGTGCACAAATGTGTAATTTTTTCTGTTTTAGTCCAGAAGGCTTACAGGAAGAAAAAGCCAAACAAACCAGATCAATTTAGACTAATATACCAAGATGCAATTTCATAGTTTAACTGCTTTTCTCAGACATCTGTTTCAGAATGACTCCCCCTTAGCCTTCCTTAAAAAAAATAAAGAGATGATTCCATACCTTGTTCTGCAACAAATTCACTGATTTTCTTAAGAGAAATGGTATATCTGAGATATGTACAAAGATATGATACCTCCCCTCTTTGTCAGTCTTTGCAGACCCTGCTGTACAGAATGTAGCGTTATCAGTTACTTTTTCATTGTGCTAATGTTATCAAAGCCAAGCATCCAAGGCATGTTTAAAAATAATTGATAACGAACCTCTCAGCACAGGCAGTCATACATATTTTATGTGCTATATTTAGTATGCAAGCACCTTGTTGGTCTGTTATTTAATTTCAAAAAGCAAACACCTTGGACATCTTTCATCTTTTTAAGTACAAAAATCACTTACCCTTCCCACTTCTACGAGATTAGTAACCATGATTATGCTGGCTGTGTTTTCATGCCATACCATTCTCCAGAAGTCATATATTGTCTCCTGCATTGGTCCTGAAACAATAAATCAAATGAAAGGTTACCATCTGAAAGTCTCATGATCGGAAACTTGTCTCTGGGGAACTTTGTGAAACCGTGACTATACACACATATTCCTATCACTATCATCATATTTTTCATTTAGGGTCGGTCAATTTCTTTCCTGTCATCCTACTTATCTGCATTTAAGTATTTTTCTCCTGAAATACTGTTCTGAAAAAAGTTAGCTCTCCAGCACTTAGGTATTTATCTCCATAATACCCAGAAGTGGAATTATAAAAAATGGATAACATCACTCTTTCTTTTAGCAATTGGATGATAACCTAGAGAAAGTGTATTTGGAATGAAATGAGCCTCAATGGACTATGTGGCCTTTCCTAGTTTCTAAGATTTTTCTTAGTATACACTCTCCATCAAATTAGCCCAGCTCCTAAATTGTAGTTCCTGAAGTGAGACAGAAGTTATAGTTTTTTGGCTGCAGTATATCACTTTGCAGAACAGTGGGGAAAGCAGCAAAGAAACCTGAGTGCCACGGCAGCGTGTCCTCTGCAGTGCTTTCCCCAACAACCGAGTGCTTCTGTTCACGAACACACAGGGCTGCCTTCAGCATCGTGCTGAAGCTGGGTACCAGCTCATAGGAAATCCTACAGAAATGTAAAATGTTGAGAAAAAACACATCTCTTTGTGTGTATCTGGTCCTGTCTGTTTGTAGCCTACATGTCTTACCCATGATGCTCAGTGTGCCACCCCAATTTTAAACCAGTGCTTTAAAATCACTGAGCCAATAAGAGTAAACAATATAAACTATAAGCTTAACATCCATACTGAATCCATTACTGAACTGTCACACTGCAGTAAACAATTAGGGGCTTATTTAGAGGAATGACTTATATCAGCTAACTGGAGAACAAATGGGTAATGTATTGGCCTAATGTTCCTCTAGCAAAGAAGCCAACACTCTTCAAGCATTACAAAACCATACATTGACAGATTTGGACAGCTTGGCACTCATGTTTCGGTTCTTTGAGCTCCGTTTGAAGATAAAATCTTCACTCTGAAATCAAGTATTTAGTGGAAAATGTAGTAATATATTATTACTATATTGTCATGGTGGAGTGCTTGGACCAGATGGTATTTAAAGATCCCTTCCATCCCAAACCATTCTGTGACTTTGTGACTCTATGATATTATAGGCAAGCCAAAACCAACTCCCTAGGCAAATAACATCACAGTTATAATGTAACTTACTTAAATCTGAAATTTAAGAAAAAGGATGGTTATAGACCAGAACTCTTGAATTTTTAAAAATTTATATTTATTTACATTTAAAGAAGCTATGCATTCTCCCCCTTATTTTATCTGTCTTTAAAAATGATGTATATATTATGAGTTTCATAGGTTTCCTTATAAGTTTTGGTTTTCTTATAGGTTTCCTTGAATTGCTCCTGTCGTTCATGTAACAGGAGAAAAACCATTTAAAATAGCAGGAAGCTATGACTGTTAGAACATGAGAAATGTCAGAAGGTCTTAAGAGTAGAATTAACAGCAGAATCTAAAACTACAGTTTCTGAAATTACTAAATTCAAGCTGATGTTATGGCTGCAAAACTGAACATCTTTCTTTTCTTCTTTTAATTAACAGCACAGAACAGGTGATACTTTTGTGAGATTTCATCCTGAATTACAACAAGAGTTTAATCACTCTCCATCATATGGAAATTTACAGCAAGGATTTTACTTTACTTACTATATTTACTTTACACCTAAGTGTCCTGGATATGTAATACAGTCATGGTCCAAGCACAGTTTTGAATGTCACAGGAATATAATCAGTATATATTATAGTGAAAGTTTAGCTTGTTTCTGTTTTAATATTCTAGGATTCAATGTTCATTCTTTGGCAATTAAAGTCATGACAGCACTGAAAAGGTTTTGTGCCAGCCTCTCCTACTGATGTAAGGATGCAAAGTATTCTACTCACTGTAGGAAAATGCTATCTCTGTATAGCTTCTTCCTTCCTCTCAAATATGAAACAAATATTTAGCTAAAGTACTACTGCTATTATCTTTCAAGGAGCTTAGCTAAAAGTAGGATTAGAGAAACGTGGCTTTCCACAGAGTAGTGTCCTGGAAGAAGTCTTCAAGTTCATGACACATTATTAACATTACACTTGATCAAGGACAAAAAAGTAACAACACTATTGTTCCAAGAATCCTGGTTTAATGGAGAAAATCTAGATGGCTCCACTGCATTGTCTCCATGGGACATTCAAGAAATTTTATCTGAGTGTATTTTTGGTAATGCTGCAGGAAAGGTAAGAAAAGATCTTGTCTACACAGGTCTCATCCCCTTGCAAGAAGCCAGAATCTTTGAGGAACTGAGGGGCAATGTAGCAAGTTTCTTTATGTATTAATTCAGTTTTCTTTCCCACAGATTCACTTGAGATACAAGACAGTTGAGCCCTACATTGAAACAGTAATTTCTTTTTGACAGCTCTGGGATAACCTGCAACAATTTAATCCACTTTTTTTTTTTTCCCTACAGACTGCATAATTTGTGTTGTGATTTAAAGATTCCTACACTTCAAATCCAGAAATCACAAATTACAACTGGGAAGAGATCCTAAACACTAATTTATTCCTGTAGATTTTGAATTTGTCATTCTCTATAAAGAAAAAAAGATAAAAAATTTTAAGAAAAATAAATCTTTAGAAAAAGTAATGGCTTTTTGCAGGCCAGAGAAAAAGCTGAGCTATGACAAGTCTTTCAAGCTTCATTCCAAGTGTACTTCTGGAAGAAATATCCTATTCTGCAGGGCAGAGCACGCTCTTCTCAATCTTACCACCCAAGTAAGACAATCATAATTAAAAGTGCTTGACAGGATTTCCTGCTCTCCTTTCATATTCTCACATGCTTTCTTGCTTTTCCAGTCCAATTCTTACATGCAGCCTCCAAACTTCTTTCACGTTCAGGAAAAGAACCCTTTCATGTTCAAAGAAAAAACCCCACCCCAAAACCTACCTTAAAGTCTCAGAAAGCAATTTTTTCTATACCCCA
Source organism: Eulacestoma nigropectus (assembly GCA_013397775.1). NCBI lineage: Eukaryota > Metazoa > Chordata > Aves > Passeriformes > Eulacestoma > Eulacestoma nigropectus. Next base: position 6,070,002 of record VZTE01005045.1, on the reverse strand, counting down.
TTCTTCTTTTCTTCTTGACATTTTAAAAAGTATTTTCTGACATATGAATAAATTATTTCTGGTCTCCAGCAAGAATTGAAAAGCATTAGAAGCTAGGTAGGGTTGTGGGATTTATTGTCCTAAAGAACAGAACAATTTGATTCCAGAGACTCGTGGTAGGGAGAGAAAGAGCCTGTAATTGTTCTAAGCATCAACTTAACAGATGTGTGCACAATAGGCAGAAAGGTTATTCTCAGCAGCTGCCCCCTTGCAGGAGGAGAAGGTCTGAAGAGAAGGTACTGTGCTGCCCGACAGAAAGCCTGCGGCACACCCCATTAGCTCCACAAGACAGTACTTGCTATCAAAGATATCTGCTGTGAAAAAAAAGAGATCAGTAACATACTGCAACCAGAAGATGAAAAGCAAAGGAAGATAAGAAAAAGAAGTCAACCCTCCAAACCCCTAGCTAATTAAATGCATTATTGAAAAAACTCAACAGAAACGATTGGTTGTATAAATTACAACCATTGGTTCTACTACCAGCAGTAGTCAGTTGCTGCTCTGGGAACAAAAACATATTAGGAAATAGAATAGCACACAGATTTTAAGAATGGTTTAGACTCTTTAAAGCTGCTTTTGTAACCAGAGTTTTCTAGAGCCTCTATTTCTGCTTGCTATTGGGAGACCCACTTCTAACAACTGGTATTGCTACTGGGGTATGTGATCAAGTGATGAGCTAGCCCAGAATACAGGAAAACGTGTTCAGATGCAAGGAATAAAGCAAGCACACAAGAAGAAACAAGTAAAGCCTGAATCCCGAAGCATATGTAGCACTTACTCACACAGGACTTTTAAATCTGTGTGTCATTTTTCAATTTCTAGAAAATCAAGGAGCTTAGACAAGGAACAAATGGCTTCTAAAATATTTTTTTGCATATAATGTCAAATCCACAAGCTAACATTTGGTCCACCTGAGACCAAGTTCAGTGATAGATATCAAAGCTAGAAATGTGCAGAAAATGAACAGATACCCTTAAGCTCCAAAGGCTCCCCAGGGACAGTGCATGGGCAGTGGGAGCCATAAATATGTGCTGATAGAGGCAGGGGACTGTCAAGATGCAAGACTTATACCTGCAGCAGTTAAATTCCACTTGAAAAGAGAGCAAAAATACCCCTTACAGTGAGTAGACCCCACTGCATGAGGAGGTGATTATAAAATGGTCCCTTCACTTACTGGTTACTGCAGTTTCTGGTAGCGATGATAACTGCCTCCACTTTTTACTGAAGCAAAACCTGCTGCTTGCTGTTGTGACTGCCGACAGCTTGACTACGGAAAGACACTTAGCTAATATGCCTGCTTAGAGGGAGCTGCATTTTAGCCCTCATTCTTCTACTGTGTAGATTCCCTTCAAAACGAACTTGAGATACAGTGAGTTTTTTCTTATTAAGAGATATGGCTGCTTGGCAACAACAATAACAACAAAAGACCAAAAGCAATGATTCCCTTTGCAACTACAGTGTCAAAAACCCCCAAATCCACTATGTAGCAGAAATAGTCTAAAATACACTCAAAAGCATAAAACCAGAGGGGAATAAAATATTGGGAGAGGAGACTACAAGCTAGTAGATTAAAAAGTTCAAGAACTCTTGTTTTCCTAATAAACCTTTTGGGACAGATGTAGCTGTTAGTAGGATAACTTATTTCACAGGAGGAAGCAAAATGTCAAACTCGCACTGCCCGTCCAGAGATCTGATAATCCATAAGCACATGTTATTTGCTCTTTTAACCATACTAGAATTTGGAGGTAAATACTCCTTCAGAAAAAGGTAAGTAATAAACTGCACCTAGTTGTCACATTACACTATAAATATCTCTGACTGCAGGCAAGGGAACATCTCCCGTAACTGGAACATGTTTTTTCCCTACTCAATAAGGCAATATGCCCGAGATTTTACCAACAGGAATTTGCAGGTGCATCATTATGTGACCAAGCTTTTATGACTGTTCAGTTCTATTAGTCTCCCAATTACCTCCTGGGAAGCTCATCACTGGTCAGCAGCTTTGCAAACCTGGACACCTCCTTAGGTGACCAGGTATAGGCTAAGGAGTCTTGAGATTGAATTCTACTTTTTCCTAAAGTAACCTGTCTTCATCTTTCTATCTAAAATAGTCAGCTTACTATAAAGAAAATGTACAGATCCCAGTTGTGCTGACTTAGCCAACTTGCAAGATAAACTGCTAGTTCAGTATTTTTTTATAATTCCATGGCCACACAGCAGTACAGCTGTTGCTGAATCATCTTCACCTTCCCAAATGAGCTCGTTTCTGGATGGAAGGTACTTTGAAGATCTGCTCAACTGCTGATAATCTGATTTGTCAGGAGCAGTCTTCACCATATGCTTGTTGAATAGTTATGGTAGCATGAGGTGAACTTTCACTCATGCTTCCAGAAGTTCTTAAGGGTTTAATGCCTCCATGAAGTCCAGAACAAAACTCTGCTATAAAAACTTCAAAAACTCAGGCCAAGATTATGCAGTCTTTTCTCTCTCAAAATAGGTTTAGACATTTGTTTTCTGCTGTAACATATACACTTAAATTAACTTTAAAGGTTTACAGGAGCATTTTCATAGGCACAGTATGGGTGCTCCTATTATATGAACAATGTTGGTATCTGAGATAGAGCTGTAGTCAAGGTATCACTACGCCGTATGGGCCCATTGCTCACCACTAGCTATCAAAATGCATACAGATCAGCATTTTGTGTTTTTAGGTCTCAAGAAAACAATGAAGTCACATAACCTGTAAGTCTTCTAAATGCTTTAATAAAGTCCTCCCAAGTCTGTTCCAGAAACTACAACAGCACTGAGGGTAAAAGGTACCCCAGTGCCATTCACCTGTTCACTTTTACTGAAGTCTCCTCCAGGCCTATCACTCTAACAATTAGCACACTAAAAAGCAACAGACATTCGTGCTGGCAAAACTGGGCCACTAATGCTTCAGTGTTATTTATTAATTGCTAGTTGCTAGCTGTCATACACATTTTATGCACTAAAGAATCTCAATGAAATAAATAAAACCTGAGCTGAAAAAACGTTTTTGCTTTTATCCCTTTATTTCATTTGAATTCATATTAAATTCCAATGTTGAGTGTGATGACATTTGAAAAGCACTTTCTAACTTTAGCCTTATAAGTATTAATTATTATGCAATCTTCAGCAGGGCTATATTGTAATTATACAGCTATGCTGGATTTCCTGATAAAATCTTCCTACAAATGTCTCTTGCCTTGGAAAAAATATAAATAAACAAAGTTGTGGATGGCTTACCAACAAGGCTGGTTCCCTATAGGTATGTTAGACCAGCAAGGAAGCCTGAGGCTATGGCTACTCTCATGTGAGGTATGGAAAAATCCTCTGCCCCAGTCTTAGACCTTATTTTAACAATTCTTCCATTGTAGTAGATTCAGAGATTGCACAGAAAGAAGCCACTTGCTTGCAGAGGCAGTAATGAACTCATAGTCAGGTAAGAAAAGATACCATTTTGAAAGCAAAAATTCTACTAGAACTTAATTCACAAGCAAATAAAATTGATTGTTTTCTCCTAACACTAGTTTTAACCCAGGCTTCAGAACATACCATGCATAACAATCATATCTGAGTTGCAGCCAGTCCACCATTTCTTTTTTTGGCCTTTTGCAATGATACCACCATACAATGCCTACCCCCGAGGAAAAGAGTATGCAGCAACACTGTTCCACAGTAAGTCACCTCAGCTATACTCAAGTGGGTTAATCAGGACTGAGATATGAATTTAAAATGTGCTTTTCATTATTTCCTTACTTAGATGGATTGTCAATAAGAAACAGATCTGACTGAATCCTGTTAGCTTGACATTTCCGGAAAGCGCTGCTTATAAAGCAAGCTGAAATGCTTTATTGGGACAAATCCTGCCCAGTGCAGCTACTGGCAACATAGAGGCTTTCCACTGTATCCTTTGCTCTGGAAAAACACAGCTTTCTCTCATTACCAGCCAAGGGACAGCACAGTGAATAGTAATTGGCTGATTTTCAAGCACAAACTGAATCCTACCTGCATCAAGCTAGCCAGTTAGCCAGCCCTGCTGCCTGCACACTGCTGTATGTGAAAATTGGCTTTCACAAAATGAAATGTTCAAAGTGCTTTCAAGTCCCATTAGCTTTCAACGAGGCTTAGATTACTAAGTGACTGAGGAGCATGTGGAAATTTTATGTATAGCTCCCACGAGACTGACCAGTGCTTTGGCTGGCTTTCTATACCACCTACTCCTATATTTAAGGAGTCAACACTAGACCTCTTACAGGAAGAAGAGGATATGACTGACCTGTAAATTCTCCATCTATTTCCAAAAATAAAAAGAAAATAAAAACATTGCTATTTGCAATGTATAGTAGTGGGGAGCCAGAGTCCCACTGTTTTATGAAAAAATGCAAGAGTTTCACAGATAGCTAAAATTAAAAACTCACTCCATTCTGAATTCCTGGTTTAATATAGAGGTACTTAAAAATATATATCGTTTAAGCAATGACAAAACTGATTACTCCAGAGATTTTCTTCTTTAAAATTGCTCATTTCATAAAACTAGATAATCAGTTTGAAAATGCGTATTTTCTCAGTGTATGTATATTCACATACACATCAACTGTTGGCTAGAGCTGGATCATTTCTCTTGCTGGCAATTTCCTCTGATCCTATTCTGCAGCGATTCTGTGGCTAGTCGGACGGGGGAATGTGGTATTTATTCTCTGGAGTATCATATGGCATTTTATTTTCTTTATTGATACAGATCTAACTGGGCTGGAACAGTGCCCATCTCAATGCATCATTTTGTCTGCATTATGGTACCATGTAGAAATCCCAGTCCAGGACTGGAGCTTCACTGTAGCAGAAGTGCATCACATATTAAATGCACATGAATACACAAAAAGTGTTCAGTTATAAGAAGCCAAACACACCTTGAAAGAGAACAGAAGCAAGGTACGGTTTGAATGAACTGAACAGTCTGGGTACAATATACAGCAACCACAACATGACAGCTTCTACCATTCCTGAATAATCTTACCTGTTCTTGTTCCATGTTAGTATTTCCACTATGTTCAGAAACAAGCCATTGCTCCACTTATTTTAAAGTCTGAGACCACACTATATTTGTGCACTCTTGACAGGTGCTATTTAAGACATTTTTATACCACTACAGCTAATGCTGCCAGCTAAGTTTCCATCTAATGAAGTGTTACACACTTATTGATTGACATTTCTCCACGGCTAGATTTCCAATACTAGCTCAGTTTGTTCTATTTGAACGAAATAAAATGAAAATGTCATAGGGTTTCCCAAAGAATAAATAGCACATTTCCACAACACCTTTTGACTACTCACAGAAGTACTGCTGAGTGGTAACAGAGAAAGTGGCAGCATCAGAAATGGTCCAGATTTAAACAGTTAGCCTGAGATGAGATGAAGCTGAATGCAATAAAAGCTGTGTACATATGTGTACATAGTACTACTGTCCATGAATGTACCCATATGCCACTCAAGAAAGCTGCTTTTTCTAATCTTACCTGCAGGAAACAAAACAAAACAAAAAACCCCATCAAAACAGTGTAGTTGTAGTGTAATGTTGTTCATCCGGTATAACAGAAAAGCTCTTTCTTTCATATAATTTGCTTGCCCCACAGCAGAGATGTTAAACGGTCTGTTCCTCTCATTAACATTTTCTCAGACTGGGTAAATCCAGTATCTTCCAAATTCTGAATTACATGTAGCACTCCTGGGGGCTAAAAATGCCCTAGTGAGAGTTATGTGGGACACCTGAATAATGCCAGAGCCTTGAATCTTTACCTCGCAGCTTTTAAGACAGCACTGCTGGACAGTGGCTTGCAGGGAGTGTGCTTCAGGTTTTTTTTCTATGAAACAGGAGAGCTTTGAGTAATGTAATTGTAACTAGAGGCCTTGATGTATTTTCTGGTGGAGTGGACTAGCTACAGAGAAGCAGGTCTCACTTACACATGGACCTTCTTTCTCTCTATGTATTACAGACATTTTAATTGTTTAATTACACTCAAGCATGTTGGAAGAACGATAGGTGACTCATCTGGGAACCTGTGATACAGGTATGAACACACTCAGATGGAACAGCAACAAGAGGTATTGGCTCTCTGCCTGAGGTCACAGCGCTGGCTGAAGGCTTATTCCAGGAGGCTTGAGACCTTGGTTCAGACCTGAACTGTCTTTGTGAAAGCAGTCCAATAGAAAGTTCCAGTTGCTGAATCAGTGTTTTCCACTAAGAAAGCTGTTTTTCTTTCTAATTTGTGCATTCTTCTCAATAAGCATGATTTGCATCATGGAAATATGAATACCTATTAATCACTCATTCTAAATAGCTCATCTGAGCTTGGAAAGACTAACACATACAGAATTTTTTTTTGTAAAAAACATGCTGCATCTAACATTTCCAAAACAAAAATCTTAAGTAATTGACTTGTTGGACTGGGTACTTCATATCAACTTGTAATGCAGAATCAATTTTGATGATGGATGAGAAGTTTAAGATCATTTTATCCCCTTCAGTGGAAGGTTCCTTAGGGAATGGACAAAAGAACCTAATTAGTCTTTTGCATTTCTACTTTTTATTTCCATGTTGAGTCAATCATAAGCATCAGGATGTAATAAAATCATCACTATTCTCTAGCTAAAAAATATGAGTTCATTTTGGCTACTTGTTTCTTTCATTTTTCCCCAAGGACCTTATTGTGAAGGAATGTTGCTCATGCATGTGAGTAAGATATTTAGATTTTTTTAAACTGTATTTTTTAAACTTGTACTGGGAGTTTAAGTGCATTAACATGAACACTTTACCTAGATGAACAAACAAGTTAATTCAGTCTTCATAAAAGCATAAGTAAAAATGCTAGAAAAAACCTCTGTCTTAATTTATTGTCCTGATAAGTATCTCATGAGTGAGACGTATCACTTACAATATATTTTTATATTTAAGGGTAGAGAACACTGGTACATTTATTTCTTCCTCACAGAAATAGTCAGTATCAAACAACTATTAGTCAGATCAAGATATGTACAAAAGTCATTAAAAATAAATGTGTATTGGATATTTTTCCTTTTAATGTCAAGATAATTATGGTTAAAAATCAAATCTGCATCACAAAAAATTCAGCATTACTATTTGTTGTTATATTTGAAGACCACCTGGCTATTTTCACCACTTCAAGTAGGAAAGGGCAATGTTAATGTTTTAATTCTGTTTTTTCATTATATTTTATGGGAGACTGCAGTATTTGATATACACTGTAAACAAGGAATACCATTCCAACATGCCAAGTGTACTTGTGCTTAGTACAGACACAGTACATGAGCGTGCTTGCAGCAGAATAAGATTTAGTAGCAGCAAAGGGAATCTCCACAGTCTACATCTGAATATGCAACTGCATGGAAGAATACAGATGGACAGGGAAAGAAATTAATCCAATAAGCCTGTATCTTTTCTTGTTTTCAAAGGCAGTGCTTCAAAATCACCTGGACTGTCATGTGCATTGGTACCCACACCAATACAGAGATTTCAGTCGCCACCAAAGGATATGTAAGAGAGAAAAGATGACAGATTTCAAAGATTTGGATATGGTCACAAGACAAAATAACCCCAAACCCAACAACAACAACAACAACCAACCAACCAAATCCCCCCAACCCCCCCCTAAAAAAACCCCAAAACCCCCAAACTCCCAAAAAGCCCTGCGTTATTTGTTTCTTGATACATTTGTTTCTGAAATACATCCTGTTCTGTAAATTTGCTACACTCCTTTTTTTTCCTAGCCGATGAGAAGATCAAAAGCCTTCTTCCTCCAGACTGCTGAAGACCATCTGGTACATAAACATCACAGAAAAAAAGATACTTTGACTATGTAATTTTTCTGACAACCTGCATTTCTCTGCCTCTTTTCTGCTTTAGCATTAGGCTTCACTGATTACCAGGTGTGTTAACAGTACTCTGTCAAGGATGCTACGTACCCTCCCCATCAAGCCCAATTTATGGCTGATTCTTTGTCGAACATGGAAAACTTCTCATCACACATCAGCTTTTCATAATTTGCCTTCCCCTAAAATACAGACATGCAGATGAATTTGTAAGGCTGATGATGTGTACATCTTCCTTGGACAAAAAATGGATTCTAGTGCACAATATAAGCAAGTAGGAGTTTGAGCAACACTAATAGATGGTCACCTTTATAATGTTCTTTTCTGAAAGTGTTTGGTTCACAAGGACAGTGTGTTCAGCTTCTGAATTTCAGAAAAAGGATAACTTCCTTGTTTGCAGAATATATTTTATAGTCACATTTTTTAAAGAGGACCAATATATTACTTTTCACACAATCTTCTATTTTCTACATTACAACTTTGAAACATTTCCTTTTGCCTGATTTGCCTCTAATTATTTACTGCAGACTCTCATTTCTCTTCTTTATTCTGACATGCAAAGATCAGTTTTAACTTTTCTAGTCTGAATTTCACAACAGAGAAATCAAACCAGTATCTTGCGTTTGAGACAGAGATCTGTATATGCTCTGAAGTCCTTTATGTCTGATTTACTGCAGCTCAGTCTGTGTGGGGGAGAGTATAGGAAGAACTGCTTTTTCTTCCTCTGTGGCTTTGACAATGGATTACAGAAAAATCATCATTTTCTCAAACTTGCTTCACAAGCCACATTGGCAAGCAAGTGAAAGAACAGCCCGCATGAGATTTAGGAATTTATATTGGCAAATAAATACTAAATAATTATTTATATAGTATCTAGAGCTTGTTTGTACTTTCAGAGAATTTCCAAAGGTATATGAAAGGCGGGCACATATTCCATGCAAAATGTAGCCACACGTGAAGAATGCAAGTGCCTTCACCTAGCAATGAACCTATCCGCAGCTTTCTAACACGGCTCCTGTTTCACTTGGTCTATACACAAAGATTCAGGGAAATGACACACTGCAAGAAAGCCTAAGTCAACTTTGTATCTATTAGAAAACTATGCTAGCTCTGCATTTACAGCCTTCCACCTGAATGGAGTGTCTCATTCCCTGCACAAACAAAACTACCACACAGCCGACTGAAACAAAGACAGAAAAATAACAGAAATCATGAAAATGGTAAAAGACAGCTGTTCTGACAGTTATCACTAAATCCTCCTCTTACAAATGAAGAGGCAGATAGAAACTCTGATATTCTCATGTACCATAAAGTGGCAACTTTTTAAAAGTGTTGACTTTGATGGTTACTAGTTTTTAGTACACACTGTTTTTGTCCTCAACACTAGTAAAAGTACCACTTTTTAACAGATACGCAAACCTAACTGTTATCTCGAGTCTTTGGTGGGTAATGGTAGCAAGAGAGACAAGGTGAGTTTACCATATAACTTCACAATATAACCTGGGGATGTCACTTTCACATGTAAAGGGTCTAACTTCTGTACATGTTTGGGTAGGGGCAAAAAGTAACTTCCTTGGCGTTTGTCACCACTGTTGCAAAACAGGTAAACGGGGCTCTAGAAAGCCTAACCTTTTCAAAGGGTGGCTTAGAAAGGGCTCATCTCTCTGACTGAAGACAGAGGGCTTCAACCACCTTTTTAACGTTTTGAAGATTAAGAAGTAAAGAACAGCATCAAACAGTTGAATTTTCAAGATTAACATAGGTACAAAGAATTCAATCACTTTGTATACATATATCTGGAAAACAGCCTGGCTGTTCTCAGTCCCACATCCTGCAAAAAATGACAGCATCTATAAAACTGAAAAATTGTGAACAACTACTTTGCCTTGCTCTTATTCAATTCTCCCTGAAGTAATTTCAAACGTTAATATTCATCTGGAGGCTAAAACCACAGAAGCAAAAGTTTCTTTGTAAAGAGAAGTGTGGAGCTTCCAGACTGCTGTAGTTGTGACAACTTTTTGCGACATAAAAACAAAAAAACATGCCAAGGAAGTTAAGGGTATTGTTATTCAATGCACTATTTCTGCTTCAGATGTCTAAAAGGGAAGTTTCAGTTTGAAAGAAAAAGTGTTTTTGTTCCTGAAAACCCTTATTAAAATGTTCACACAGCACATACAGTTGTGTGTAGAAGAAAGACAAGTATTTTGCAGAAAAGAGAAGGAATATGAAAGGGGTTATTAGAGTGGCAAGTTTATGCTGTTGGTAGTGAAGACTGTAAACATTTTCCTTGTAAATATTTATTTTCAAAAGTTTCTAACTTATTACTAAAAAACTTCTGACTGAAACTTGACTTGATGTCTGTCTCCATAATAAGCAATACAGAAAGCAATTTAGCATATGCTTTACAACTGGATACAGAGGAAAAAGAAGAGGTTGAAAGGCTACACTGCTCCATTGTATCTAAAATAGTTTTATTTTCAAGAGTAACTTTTTATAGTCATTAAGATATGCTCTGAAGTACTTCCACAAAACATCTCAGATCCGGCTCCTCCGCATGCTGCAGCAAGCAGAGATAATCTGAACTGTGGAGAGTATTCCAAAGTCTGAGATGCACAAAAGCATGTACTTTATGTATGAAGACATGCAGCTTGCATGTGAGTATCTGCTGTTTCACATGACTGACCTCCTTGAAAACCAGCCCTGGTAGAAATGGCCATGAGTGATGCTGTAGAACTGTGTTAATATTAGTTTGTCACTCATAAATTACAGTTGCTGGTGCTGTGGAGGAGGAAGCAACCAAAGCCCTTGATAGAGACTTGCTAAAAGAAGCTACAACATAGCTCAGTAAACTACCTGAGCTTCAGGAGGCACAGAACAAATACATACAAGCCCACTTATTTTTTCCTGCTCAGTAATCATGGTGAGACATGCTAGATCAGAAGTCATACAATAATCAGAACATCCAGCAGTGTGTGTGAGAATAAGCACTGTACAGATATTCAACCTAATGCTCTCATGGAAGGACTTGGTTAAAATTCATTGATTACTTAACTCCTGCGAAAAAATAACCCTTAGCTGCCAGTAAATTGAACAGATCATACAAGAGCTTGATATTCTCCTATAAAAAGAAGAATTATATCCATGGGAACAAAGGATATATAAAGCAAAATAACGAGTTTTAAATTGCACGAGCCTGCTGGTTCTGCATGACCCAATATGCTGGCTTTTGACGAGGGATTCTTTTTAATCATGGTGACTCAGGTGCGGATGCCATCTGTTGATGCCAATTACAGCAGATCACCAAAAGTCTTTATTAGCTGTAAATTCAGTCCACCACTCACATTATACTTATCACATAAAGGAAAATTGATATTAATTTTGTAATTGAAATTGCACACTCTGAATGTATTACTCTTAAAAGCTGAAGTAAAATAATTTTTGATTTTCAGTTGAGAAAGCCTCCATTAAGAAATTCTTTTAAAAATGTTTCCTCCCCTAATTCAAGGTAGCAGCAGGATGCTATGAATGCCAAGGTGGAAAGCTACCAGTCTGCATGTCAGACCCTGGTTAGTATGGAAGACAGTAACACTTCAATAAACAGGTGATTAGGCAACTCCCAGCTCTGTTAAAAGCAGATTGGTAGTCTATTACAAACTGATTAAATTTGCCACTTCTTCACTTCAAACAATTATATTTGCTCATTAACACTTGATATGTTGAATGCAGCTTAAGAACATAGGAAAATTAAATATCAATCATTCTAACTCCTCAGAGATTTAAAACTGACTCACATAATGATATTTTCCTTCAAAGAACAATAGGCATGTGCACCTGTGAAAGCTCCCGTGGAGGAGAAAAGGGAGAATGGGAAAAGTTATTTAAAGACTGATGAAAAGTAGATATCAAGGGAATTAAACATGCAGCTTAACAGTTGTGCTGCATGATGTATTCATACATATCTGATGAAAGTGTGTTCTAAAACAGAGCATGAACATTGCTGGCTACACTGCAAGCTGTGGCACATGACAGGCTTATTAGTAAGGCAGACATAGAATAGAATCATAGAATATCCTGGGACCCACAAGGATCATTGAGTCCAACTCCTGGCCCTGCACACACCAGCCCGAGAATCACACCATGTGCCTGACAGTGTCGCTCAAATGCTCCTTGAAGGTGATGGGTGGGCAGCAGAAGTGGAAGATTAAGCACATTTAAATGGCTCATATTCTTAGGTCACAAATTCTGAAAGTGCAAAACTCTGGTCTAAAAGTTTAATATTGACACTAGTGAAGTGGTTCTAGAAATAACATCTGGGTCCTGCACCACTGTCATTTGACACGAAGCAGCACCACATTTGAGACTGTGGAAAGCTGAGGTACAGCAAGGTAGAGATATGAAACCTCACACTGGTGGAAGTGGGGACTGGAGGCAGCAGACTCTGGGATATTTAAGAAACAACTTAAATCACAGCAAGACCAACATGTTTGACGTGGCCAACATTTTATCTGCTTTGTTAAAAAAACCGTTAAAAAGTATATGACCTCTAAATCCAACACAAGTTAAGATTATTCTGAGCATATTACACTCAGTACTCCAGCTGGGTCCCTTAAAAGGTTGAAATAACATCTGTGGGTGTAGCTCAGCTTTTTCAGATCCATGGGCAAATGCAGGAAGCTCTGTCATAGACTGCCTATTACAAAAAAGATTCCCTCCAAGCAGTGGAGGAGCAATCAAATTTTCACACACATGCTATCCAAGCATAGGCAGGAGATTGACATATTGTTCAATATTGTGACTAAGCAGTCACAGAAGACTCATTCTTCCCATTTGTTCCAGCTCTGAACTTGACCAAAAAAATAAACAAGGACTGCATCAGAATGTGAGAATTGTATCTTTAAAGACAAGTACAAATTGAAAATTAATTTGCGTGTTGATATAAGAATAGGCTCTTTTTCTCGAGCAAGCTTTTAAATGACGGCCTATAAAACTGTCTCTGTAGAACCCTGTGATGAATCCTCCTGCCAGTGTTTAAATGTCTTTTGGTCCTCTACCAAAACTTGCTAGCTGAAGAGTTTTGTATTTTAAGGACCTGGAGCCTAGTTATCATTGAACAGTTAAGAGAACACACATTTTCATGACACTGTTGTCTCTCTGAACAGTTACCAAATATTTCTACCATGATTAATTTCTTTTTTCATGAGTAACATAATGCTGAATAACTTCTTTGAAAAAGGATGCATTTTGCTTTTTTACTCAAAACCTCTTTTAACACAAAGGTAAAGGACTGCTTACTTCAAATACCCGAAAATTCGATAAGAATTCAGTTTGCTCGTTTCTACCTAAGTGATTGAGTGGACTCTACCTTGGATATTGACTGTGGCAAAAATGCATGCTAGAGAGAATAAACTGCAATTTAAGTACCAAAACCTCTTAGCCTCACATAACCAGAAGGAAAAGGTGATAAACTTACCTTGTGTAGCAATGTAATGATTTGGTCTATGATAACCCTAAAATAAATTGAAAGGAAAAAAAAATCAGCAGCATGCACCTTAGCTATGTTCCTATGAATGAAACGTCATTTAGGATAGTATTCAGTAAATGTCACAACAGTACAAATAATGTATTAGATGCAAAAGTTCTTTCCATTTGGGGAAAGGCAAGTGAGAAGGGAAACAAAAGCAAATGTGTTTTCTGCAAAATACTTAAGTTGCAGCCTTGTACATTAGGGGCCAGTAGTAATATGTTCTTTCAGTCCCTTGTTGGCTCTCCTGAAAATGAACAGCATGAAATCCTCTCTAGCCCTTGCAGCTAATGGCATCAGGTGCTCATGGAGTCTGAGACACACCTTCACCTATTACTATTGACTGCAAAGCCTATCCCTTTTTTAACAGTTAAAAAATGTCTGATTTGCATTCAGCCTGGGAAAGGCAGGAGGGCATGGTGTTCGCTCTGCCCATGGTGATTTATTTATGGTTTATTTCTCAAGAGCAAAAAGGAGGATAAGTTCTTCGATTAAATAATTTGGTATGAACATACCTTTTCAGGAAGAACATAATACAACTCTGATGACAAGAGCAACTTAATCACAAGTTGGCCAAGCAATAAAGACCAACACTCTACGCATTCTTTGCAACATGGAACAGGTTGCCAAAATGTAATGATAGCATTTTTATAGTATTTGAATTTCTGATGTGATGGGAGTGTCACCAAATGTTTAGATCATGTACAAGTATGCTGACCAATTCAGTTGTAGGAGTGTTAATATTTGAATAATGGTTATGATGCATTGTCAGTCATCAACAGGAAGAACTCAATGCTGTAGCATGCGTGCCATTGCAATTTCTTTGTGAAAGAGCAAGGGGAAATGCAGTGATACAAGGTGGGAAAGAATCAAAACAATTGAAGATACTTGGAATATTACAGAAAGAATAACATGAATTAAAGAATTGATTTCTTTACATGACATTGAAGCAAAATTTGGAAGTCTATGAACTGAAAAGTTCAGAGAGCTACAGAGTGGGTTTTTTTCCTGTTATGTGTTACTTAATTCTTAGTGCCTGGGATCAAACACTTCCATTTCCCAGTGAAAAAAAAAAGCATGGGAAAAAATACGTCATAACCATTGTGTCTATAATGTTGCCATTCCCTTATTAACATGTTATACTGACAGCACAACAACTCTAGTAATAACTGCATGCAAGAGCAAAATTAAATCTGCTTCTGTAGTAGAAAAAGCAATGCTTCCAATGGAAACCTAACTAGCAAGATTATAAACAAACATGCTGTGTTTTGTGGCAAAGTTGTCTTTGGAGAATGCCTGCTTTCCTCCAAGCTTTGCAATGAAGCCATCTGCTGAGGATGAGGGGAAAGACTTTTTTGGTTCTCAAGCATTGTTTCTTCTAGGGCCACATTCTCTCCATCCTTTTGTACTCCATAAGCAAAAAAAAAGTGGTTTCTATGCAGCTATCTATCAGCATTTTATATGAGACTGTATGATCCAAATCTTTATTTCTCACATCTTTTAATATTTTAGAGTAAGAACAAAATCTGACACAAGAATACATTACTAGCCTAAAATGAGAACAATCCTGAATGTTGGAGGAAACGTGAAAGTGAATTCAAATCTAAGTCCCTAGTGTGAACTCTCTTTTCTTTCATGACAGATTACTCCCTTCAGAGATTAGTGTGGCGTCTAACTAAACATATTTCCATATGTGCCTTCATTGCTTGGTGACTGTGCTATTCTTTCAAACAGCAAGGGATTGAGCAGAAATCTGAGCTTAGTTTAATGATTCTTGAATGTGCTTATAAACATCAGTAATGGGAGATATCTTCAGAAAGTTCCCTCACACTTTGGATTGTTACAACTGAAGTACCTACTTTTCTTATATAGCTCTAGTTCCTTCACATTCTGAGAAAAAACATCTGTTACATTCCTGTTTCATACTAGTAATTAAATTTGAACTGCAAACTGTGACACCATTTTTCAAAGGTGTAACTGCTGAACAAGAAATCTTTAGCAGGCACAGTTTCCTATGAAGCAACACTTGTTTTACTTAGCCTAACATCTAACAGTCCATGTAAACAGTAAAATTACTAACTTTGCTATCCATAAACTTCTGGCTTTAGATAAATAATATTGGCTTTTTAAAGATTTTCAATTCCACTTTCGAGCTCATTCTTTCAACCAAAAACACCTTGTCTCTTAAAGAATTTATTCTAATGTAAAACATTAAGTTAACATGATGCAGAATGAACAAAGAAGCCACTTTCAATAATTAAACAGCCTACATATTTAATGAAATGCCTTGCTTGCATTAGAATTACTGGTTAACAGCTGCAGAATATACTTTGAAGGCGACTTAAAAGTGCAGAGATGACAAGAGACTGCAAATCTCTGCATTAGGCATTACAGAGTTTTGTCACATTAATATGCAAACAGCTTTCTTTTAAATGTGGAATGATGCCAAGCTGTTGACAGAAAGTGAAAATAACATTTTGCTAGCCCATATAAGCACCAGCAGGCAAAGTAGCCATACAGTGTTCCTGGCAACGTTTCAGTCTAGTGGCAGTTGGAGGAAATGACTCATTTAATTTACTGATTGACAAAACCTTTGAGGCTTTTTTCTTCCTTTAGTGCACACCTAGCTTCCAAAGATAGCACTCTCCAGTGCTAAACAATGTTAGCAGCTGATATTAGCTGTGATATCTATTACAAATTATGAATAATGTGAGAATAGTAAGAGTTCCCTCTTTGACTGAGCACAACATTAAGCTAGTTGACTACATTAGGATACGCACATCGATATAATTCCCATTGATGTAATCGGAACTTGTTTCTCCTTCAATAGGCTGCAATCTCACTCGAGAATGATCATCTGCAATGGGAACAATGGAGGGGGAAAAAAAGTAATTAAAGACATATTCAGGAACAAAGGCTTAATCAAAATATTACTTTTAAGTCAAACTAAAACCTTAGCAATTGCAAGTTCATGCTTATTTTGCTCGTCATGAAAACTGTATCTACATTTAATTCTCATTTCAGTCATTCATAGGCTTTCCAAATCCCATCTGATTTTCAGTATGAATTTCTTAAATCTTATAATGTGAAATCCATTACAATTATGATTTTTGCCTTGACACCCTCTGCTTTTGTCAATAAAATAACATTAAATTGTCACAGGTTTAATAATTTTGAAATGCTTCTGCCAGTACTCAAAAGAAGCTGAAGTCATTCAAAACACACTGCCACCTCGGAGTTTTTGAAGGAAACTCATTATGTTTTCAGTAAGAGAGAAAGCAAAACGAAGGAATGGCAAAACCCAAGCAGTCAGACAATGGCTTTGTCACTGAATTTTCCTCCACTGTGGTCATCTCTATCTGTCCAGGACTGTGAAAACATTTCCAACTTTATTTTCTAAATTCCAATCTGAAACAGCATGGCATGAATTCATCTCATGTCAGCTGCCTCACTGTCTCTATGATATAACAACACTGCTAGAGGCTAGCTCCCACCCTGCACAAGAATATCTGTAGAAAGGCTCCTTCTTCTCGGAGACTTCGTAAGCTCCCCTTGACTCTCTTAGTTCAAAAGCAACCAAACGCAAAGGCTTTTTCAGAATGCTGCACAAGTTGTTAATAAAACAATTTGAGTGTAGGATCTCAAGGGTGGAGAGATGCTAAGTAGCCACTTTACTGCTGCTTTGTTTATGAGATACTCTTGCTAATTAGATACCTGTGTATTATTGTTTTGCTGCCTGCCTGCTGAGCTAATATCACTTGCAACTGATGACAGACCTTCATGACGGTCATTATTTTGTTGTTAATGTAAATAATCATTAAAACACCTGAAACTTGCCACCCGTGTTCTCAACAGCTATTTCTGAAGCTTTAAAATTCCTAAAATTCCTAGAAGATAATGAATAAATGAAAGAACATGAAGTGGCTTAAAAACCCAACTTCATTATAAGTAGCATAATATCATACCACATTATGGCAGAGAGAGAAGAGGGCAAGTGCTTCTTAACATCGTTTTAGAATTGCTAGTCAACAGAGAAATTGGTCAAGGTAAATTCTTTACCTAGTCCTCTTTTATGCTCCAAGTCTTGGGAACTAGAGATCTCAGAGCCTCGTTTATTTCCCTGGGATTCCCTTGGGAGAGAGAAAGGGCAATCTACAACCCCAAACACAGTAAATCAGAATGAACTAAAATTCCATCTCCAGGTTCCACACAGGTCTTACATTACTATTTTCTTATTTTCTTGGGATTATTTCACTCAACAGTCTTCAAGAATGAGCTTTTCAAACACGCTGGAGTATTTGAATCAGTTATGTTAATCAAGTTAGCCTTTTCAGCCTCTTTATTCTTTTCCAAGAATAAAAATTTATAGAGCTGTGACTTTACATTACATTACCCCTGCTTGTCTGACTCTACCAAGCTATGCTTATCCAAGTGCTTTGCTATTCTATGCTTAATTAAGTTATTTATCACTTTCTTGAGAACAGAGGTTCGGCTCACAGGACCTTAATCCTAAAAATCCATCTTACTTAAGAAAGATACTAAGGAACTTTCTAAGCTCCAGCCATGGCTGCTGCTTTTGCAGTTTTGGGACCTGATCCAACTTCTGCTAAAATCAGCAGACTCAGGAGTCAAGCTTGCTTGGACTCATGGTATATCTTCATCCACATTTTCATGATTTCCCACATCGTTGCCTTACAGGCATTCTCACCAGGACAACTCAGGCCAGTAAAGATCTACACTTTTGTACTCCTTGAATTACACAGGGCAGGGTTCAGCTGTCTAAGCACAAAACTTCTCATGGCACTTTATGTAGCCACCAGGATATACTGCCTAGCTTTCAGCTGCCACTACGGAATAACACGTCTCTCATGTGTACTGTGCCAAATTCATCGGTCTTGCACAGATGTCCCGGGTCACCTGAAATGGCACCACATGTCTATATTTAGGTAACTGAAACCCCTATTTGATCACTTGCATAGAAATGAGTTCCATATTGGGCAAAACAAGCTTAGATTTCCCTCTAAGAAACATCTTAAAAGTGTAACTTCCTGGTATTTGTTTTTGACTGATTTATACAATTGAATAATATGCAGTGGTATCTTTTCTTTGTTACTTCCCTTACAATAACTCTTGCTTTGGAATAAGCAAAATAAGTAAGTTACTTCATATCTATATCTCCATATCATCTCTTTCCCTTTTTTCTTCTCACGTGAATCTTTTTTAGTACTGCATGCTCAGCTAAGTTTCTGGGAATTCTGGAGGTAATGGACTGTCCAACACCCATTCATTTGCAGTGGAACTAGAGTGACCCCCTTTTTTTATTGCTTTGAGAATTCAGGTTAACTCTTTACTGCACGGCAACACTTGTTAAATTGAAAAAAAAATCCTTATGCCAACACAAAGACATGTTACTGTGTCTAGGCTGTGCTTATGTCAAGCAGATTTAAAACTAAGAGGCACATAAGCCATGTTCTTCAACATGCATTGATTTTCAAATAGCCTCTAGGTTAACTGTCTAGATTTTTAAGGTAGTTTTTTCCTTTATACTTCAGCTGCTCTTGACAATTTGTGTAGCTTTTAAATACTCTCTTTTCCATCTCATTGTTATTTTGATACCCTTCCATTACGAGATCTAATTTAACTTTCCACTGATCACTTAAGCTTTCAAAATTAGTTATCTTAGAATAAATTTGTCTTTGTAGAATATGGTAATAGATAATGAATATAAGCATTTTATTCTCTCTCGCCTCATGTCACCTACAACATGTACATGCCAGCCTGCAGACTGTGATCTCTAACAAGCCCCTTGAGCACCTGGTTGATCAGCATGCCTAGGCAATGACCCTTTCTTGGGATGTGCCTTCCCGATTCTCTGCAAATCAAACCTTTTATAAATGTCTCACCTAAAATCTTTAGCTGCTTTTAAAAGCTGTGATCAATACTCTCTTCTCATTTAGTCAATATTGAGTTAGGTGAAAATAAATACAGAACCTCTCCCATTCCCAAATCACCTCAAGATCTCTCCTGAGGAAAAAAATGGATAAATTTTACCAAAATCCATGCATAACCCCACACAGTTATGGCAGAAACATAATTTTTCTTAGGCGAAGAAAGATTCATTTAGCAGATTCATGCTGGGTTTAGTTCCTAATGAGAAAACACAAGGGTTTTTTTGTCCAGTAAAGAAGGAGCATGTTTTCTGTGGTGACTGGACTGTGATCATGATTCAACTTTTGTAGCCACTGTCACACAGTGGGTAGGGCACGCTTTTAGCCAATTAAATGCACATCACTTGGGTAACATAAAGCATATTACAATTTTGACAAGCTCCTGCAATGCTGGCCACTTGGTGCTATTGTTTTAGTTCCCTCTGAGAACAGTAATGACTACAAGCAATAATCTAACAGTAGTATCTTGGGAAAAATTTAAACAAAGAGGGTAAATGGATAGAAAAAAATACGCTTTGCAGAAAAAATATACATTTCATTATAATCATGTACCCATAGTCAGTGGCATCTGAACCACTGGATTTTTAAGTGTTTGAACATAGCAAAAAAGGGAAATTTATTAAAATGCTTCTAAGCTAAGGCATATACTTCACACAATTATCTGAGACAAATTTAAAAAAGTAGAGCATTCAAATTGTATTCTCTGACTGCGAGAAATGCAATCATTTATCCAGGAGAAAAACACATAAAATAATTAAAAAGTTAACTACCCATTTGCATACATGTATTTAACAGCAACAAATGACAAACTGGGGGCAGTTTCAGCTTTTCTTTTAAGATACTGCCTTTAATTCTAGTAGATCTTAATTTTAACTTCTGTTATCTTTGTTTTCCCAGCCACATAAACAGGAAGTGTTATTGATAAAAACTCCATCCAACTCCCTCCCTCTGCTAAATACTGAGGACATTTCAAGTAAATTGAGATCTAAATGTCCTGAGTTATATTTGGCCACTTAGAAAGCCTGTAGTATCACTTGTAATTGTCATTGATTTGTGTATCTAAAATCTTTTATGTGTTCTCCCTTGGCTATTCATCACTTGATTACCTTAGACATAAAGCACTTGCAGTTTTCTAGTTTTCTTCAATCGAAGGACGTCAACGTGTAAGACGATGTCTAACATGACATTATAGAGGGGAGTGACACACTAAACCTGACTACCAGACAAGATCTATTGTAATAGGCTTGGACTGGAAACAAAATTTCACAAAGCAAGGATAAGCATAAAACTGCTTGGTATTTCTTATTTTTGCCTTCAATATTTTTACTTAAATGATTAGCTGTTACTCATGTAATGTATTGCTATATCCTCACAAAATAACAAGTCTGTTACACATTAAATATTGCTTGGAGGGAAACAAGCAAAACCACATCTAGCTAACTTATCTGCTTTTGCATATGCACCAGCCCATCACGATAATCACATTTCTCTAGAAGATTTAATTTCCTTTTCCAGTATATAGCACAGTGTACATCCAAAACACACAGCAATACGATCATGTTCACTCAAAACCATGTTGCAGATCATCTCTTGCTTAATTTGCCTCTGCCTCCACATGCATTTCCTGTGGGTTCTCATTCTGCAGCAAGCTACAGAGCTGTTTTCCCTTTGCAGACAGTCTCAGCCCAGCTGAGTCACATCACCTACTGTTGGTCACTAAGTTGGGAGCTGTTCTCTCTACACTCTTTACACATGCACTGCAGAGAGGACATGCACTGCAGAGAGGACATCCTGAGGTGGTGATTCAGAAGCATTCAAATGGGCTCTGTTTTGAACCATTTCTCTACAAGACCTGTCCTTCTGTCTGTCAAGTCCATGTGGTTCACTGATGAGGAAACCTAGGCAGACACGTGCCTGGACAAGCACCTGGAATAGGTGCTGAAGTTAGAGGAAATATGCACTACATACTCCTTCCACAGGTCCTCCAAATGTTCAGACAATCAGCATGGCTTATTCTTCTCTGCTGTCCGGTGTACCTGGGGTTCTGTATGATTTCTGAACTCCAGCAGTACCATTAAATGATCCCTCCAAACAGACCACCCTTCACTTTCATGCTTACAAAACAAGGTGACGGCTGCTTATTTCTCTGCTTATACCTCCTCATGGTTATCTGGCTGGCTGTTAGAAACACATACACTCCACATCTGAAATTTACATTTTAAAGGGAAAAAACAGGGAAAGGATCATCTCCTACATACACACTGAGAACTTACCTTTAAGTGCAACAACACCAGCGTGCAAATAATATAATTTTACTGAACTTGATATATTTCCTGCCTCCATGTTCATGTGCAGCATCTCTTGTCACAATGCTTTAGAATTCCCATAATGCGAGATTTTACTCACCAAAGCATGTTATCATGTACTCAAGTTATTTGATTATTAGTATGTCTAATCCTTATTAAGCCTGGCATTTTTAAGTAAAACATATGGTTTACCTTTTTTTCCTTAGAGTCTGTCTAGCATAAGCCAGGATAGCTGTCTGTGTTGCGGAACACTTAAGCAGCAGTATTGTCTGCTCCTACAATATCCAGAACCTAATACCAAGGTATTGACGTGATCATGGGTACTCTTGTGCTGACAGGAGCAGTTTGGGACCTGTTAGAGCTGAGTACTGGTTAAAGGTGTCATTCTCCATTAGCCAAACACTGATCACAGGATGGAAAGTATACAGAAGGGCAGTTGAGAAAACGCATTAAATCTGAGAGATTCCTCAAAAAAAAAAAAAAAAAAAGTAACATCTTCCCTCATTTTTATCTTCTTAATTAGGGAAAAGGAATATAAACCGGATGTGAGCACAAGGCAGGTGGTCATTCTTATCCAGTTCTGAAGGGAAGTTAACAAAGTGCACAATTATGTTGTCAACACTCACATGCAATGATATTCCCGTATCTATTTTTCATTCTGTTCTCATCTTTCTTAGCTGAATCCCACGGTGCAGACTGTCCTTCAAAGAAACTCTAAAAAAAAAGGAAAGAAAGTGACATTAAGAAAAGCAGGCAGCAACAGTTACCGTATGGATAAACAAAAGAGAAAGGCAAACAGTACTTGTGGGTACTGTTGTTAAAGTGTCATTTAACTGATTCTTTTGTTGAGCAAAAATATGAGTCTCCTGTTTAAATGGTATTTATGCATAGCTCCAGATGTTACTTAAAATTTGACATGAGATTATCTGTGCAATAGCAAGAAGAATTATTTGCCAGTGAAGTGCTATTAAACCTTTCCAAATCTGTGTTCTTGCAACAGTGAGAGTCCTTTATTTGTGCTATCCAGATTCCCTGTATAGTTCTCATACACACACGTGAAGCTGAAGGAGCTTCATCATCACTGTTGGAGTTGCTCGAGTATTTGAGTGTAGAAATTACAGACTGTACTGATACGGTTTATTTTTGACATACCCCAAGTTTCATTTACTTGCTGGCAGATGACCTCATAGATCAAAACATACACAGGCATTTAAAAAATCATGGATTCAACTAGCATCATGGTGGTGTCTTTTTTCCCTTAAGCACAATTTATGACACCACCATGATGATTATTTTCTCAGAGAATAAAACCAATGTGATTTTGTGAAAGGTATAATCTCATATTCATCCCACTTCTGTGCTCTAGCTAATAAATCTCATGTAAATGAAAAAGTTGAAGGTGCTAAAAGTTTATTTTTACATTAATAAAATACAGAAGCTGCCAAAAGGGCAGCAAGCAAGTTGCTATGCCCTACCTGGCCTGTGCTTTCTGTGGTGTGTAAAAGAGCATTTGCACAATCTCTTAATTTATACATTGTATCCGTAAGTCATATGAAAAAGATGCATTTAAAAATTTTGTCCAGAAGTATTTATCTTGTGTTAAAAAACCACTTAGTTGCCAAGCAAACTACTGTAATTCTATCATGATTATGGCCAGCCTTAACTGATGTTTTCATCTTTTTACTAGAATGATCAGTAGATTAAATATTTTGTAACACACTAAATAGGGAAAACATTGGGAAGTTTGTATCTCTTGCAAGATCTCAACACATTCTGAGCTGTTTAAAACAGATAGTCCCCATTAAATTGTCTACCATTAGTGTCCTTTGCCCTCAAATTTGAAGAAAATTGTTTTTCAAATCCCAATGATTTTCAATAGAAAAGAGCATAAAAGTCTAAACAAACTCTTGATCTCTTGCTGAAGTCAATGGAACACAAGGACGCGCAGTGTCTAAAATGGGTATTCTTTTAGTAAGTTCACTAGAGTACTGGTTTCCAACTTGTGATCTAGAAATTCCTGGGAATACATGGACTACTTCTAAAATGTTTATAAATAGTAACTCAAGAAAACCAGAAGCCTTGTCAGTGGCTTCAATTCGTTTTTCCTTCATCTTTCCCCACTTCCTTAGAAAATTTTTAACAGTTTGGAAATTGAAGTTATTAAAACTCACTAATACAAATAAGTTTCTCCTTAATCATAGCACACCATCATTGGGCACAGCTCTGAGAAACACAGATTGCTACCAGGATAGAGAAGTGGAACCCTGTGAATCATAAGGTAATTTACAGCTTAGGGGCTCTTTGCCAAGAAGGCGTCAATCGCTATCTGATTATAGATTTGCCAACGGCATCTAAAGCAAGCAGACCCTCCCACTCTAGAGCACTCTCAACTCAGGCTGGATGGAAATTACTTTTCTAATAAGTCCAACCAAACTGCATAAGGAATGACTCTCCATGGGCAAAGATCTATGTCTCAATTTCTTGCAAAGTTCCCATGGGTGATGAACAGTTAAGCACACTTAAAGGCAAAGTAGAGATGGAAATGTTGAGCGGCAAAGCTCCAAAGACAACAAACTAACAATTCATCTGATCTAAAATTTGATGTGGATTTTGCATTTCAGACAGCCAGGCAGACTACTGAAAATTCTGGTTTTCTTACAGTCCTTCTCCTAGAGACTAGTGCACAGCACTGATCCGTAAGACACTACCCAGCAGGTGGTTTTGAGTTTAATTCACTGAGCATTACATGTGCTGTTACAGAGAAAAGAGTCCTGCTGACACAGCTTCTGAGCCTACACCTTGCAATATGGAAGACCCAAATATATTCCAAGGGACATCTTGCTTCTCTCTGTCCCACTAACGAAATTTTACAAAATTGCTTTAAACCAATCGAATGAGGCAACTGGGAAAGACTGAGATGGTGCTGAATTCGGGGAAGATATACAATGGGCAATGTACTGCTTTCAGAAACCCATCTGGGTCTCATCTACAATGTATGAGTTCAATTTCTTCCACCTGTTTGGCACTTCTGAAAACAATGATAAGTTTAATGAGCCTTACAGATAAACCACCTCCTAACAATATATCTGCAACATAGATAATTCTGTTCTTTAGAATAGATATATATCAAACCTCACACAGCAGCAAAGACCAGGAAACAGATTTACATTTCCAGCTACTGCTTACTGACTTCACCTTCTTTACTAAAAATGTATTATAGAAAAAGAACTTCAGATACATATTTTTCTTTAAGTTTTTATCAATAAATTAGTGAATGAAATAAAACATATCACATAGGGAAAATAAGACATAATTTATGTAGATCCATTTTTCTTTTTAATTCATTTTGGGATACACACTGGTATTACAGTGAGAAGAGTAGAGCAAAGATAATTCGAAGGAAGAGGTATTACAGTGCAAAAGCATAAAAAGAAACAGTTATTGTAAAAGACAGCTGGAGTGTCATTTCCTAAATTCCCCATGTGCTGCCATTACACAAACTGCAACAGAATGATAATCCACAATGTATTATAAGGAGAAATCTCTTTTGTCCCACAAGTAAAGAACAGAGCAGATATCTCATAACAGATGATCTGTCAAGATCTTTCCTTACTTGTGAGAAAAACACGTTTCTTTACAGAAGTTTTTAAAATCTCTTTCCTGACATATCACTCTCCAGGGATGCTGCTGCACAGCAGCCCACACATTATCTTTGTGGCTATTCATTCTAATCCATCCTTAGAAGTTCCTTAAAATTGCGGACCATTAGGAAGAAATATGGCCCCCATATTCACAGCTTCACTCCACCAAATGCTTGGCAAGGGCAATGGAGAACCAAAAATGAGTATAGGACATTTCTCAAATAATTTAAAATAAGTATTTCTTCAACTCGAAATCACACAGAACCGTGGCTACCCAGCCTCCATGATCTTCTTGAAAAATGAAATGCTCTTCAAGCCAGCTGTTGTTACAGCAGACATTTCAGTATGCATGTCAACTGTCATTCTGTTAGCAGGAAATATTTCAATAATCAGGATAAAACACTTTCTGAAGAAAAATTAATTACAGAGAACTGCTTTATATGCAGCATGAAAACTGGTCAGTGACGCAGCAGCAGGATCATCTTAGGATGAATGTGATACTTTTGCGTGCTTTAACTCAATACTGCAGTGGTTTCCATTAAAAATTAAATATTTGCCAAGGGCTAATTCACTGTGACCCTCAGACTAGAAAATAACTGCAATATCTCAAATGAGAGGGGAAGATAATCATTGCAAATACAGATTTTTAAAAAATTATTCCCTTTCCTCATTTAAAATTCATAAGGCCAAAAAGTATTGGAAAGGACCTGTATGAAAGTACAGCTTGAAGAGGCTGGAATGAGGGTAACAGGGTGAGATCTTCAGAATAAAATTTGTATCTCTGTTGATTGTCATCTTTACCAACACACTTTCTATCCTAGATTTCATGCTTCCAGATAAGGATACTAAAAAAATACATCTTTGTAAGTGCTTTAAGATCTACAAATGTAAAGTGTGGAATAACTATTTTTATTATTAATCAAAAACCAAGCAGCAACTTTTTCAAAAAATACTTTATAGTTGCTAGGTGACAACAGTGTAGTCTCCTACAATGTCATGTACAAAAAGCAAGCTCTTACAAGCAAAGAAATGAGAAGTTAAGAACATAATAAATCTCGCTCTTCCTACTTAATAAGCAAGAATATTATTTGTAGGTACAAAGAAATGCATATTGCACTGTGTAACAGTCTTAAGTTTGACCTGCGGATTTGTTTTCAAATGTATGGATCTTTATGATATCTGATTTTCTCTACTGACTCTGAGTTTCTTCACTGATAACATCATTTTTCCACTGTTATTTCCAAATAACTAGATTAAGATGTATTTTAACAACATTGGTAATTTGACCTATCCAGTTATAAATACCTCTGGATTTGTTTTTAAGTTACACACAGAGAGTTATGCACCCTGTCTACTTTAGGCCTGACCAGACAACTAACAGTGATCCTAATGGAAGTCCTTGTCTAAACTCAATTAGCTAGAGAAGAAACTTATATTTCTGCTATAGTCCTTTGAGTTGAAGCTAAATTAGATGCCTAAAATGCCCTGAATTTGATAGCGAAGATTCATTACTAGTTTAACACTAATGCTGTGTCCATTTTAGATGTGGAGATTTCAGATGGGAAAAAATGCATCCATTAAAGTCTGAGTTAAGATCCTAGGGTCACATTAGACTCTTTGTATTTACAAACCCTAGAAAACACACATTTATTTTTAAGCAAGTCCATAAATGTTTGGAGGACAAGGATCTTCAGGCTCATTTAATGAACACTGCAAGATGTGTGAGTACAGTAAATCTGTCAGTTCATTGGCTTCTCATTATTCAGAATCTGCTAAATATCTGGAATGTGAGGATGTTCTTGTGACTTAACATTAACTGATTTTTTTTTAAACAGAAAATTGAAATTATCACAATCAGTTTGTTGATAACTGAGTATTTAGACTATTAAGGAATTAAAAAGGGTCCCTCACAGTTATGTTAAAAGAAATCTGCAGGGAGGTCCAAGCTATTAAAGAACATTTTTAATCTTCTAGTCACTTTGAGTGAAACTTTCATCATAGAAAATGCATCACCTGTAGGTAATAGATCTCCCCAAGTGTTTGCAAGCAGTGGTAAATGATTTCACTGATGGCAACCCACTGCATGCAAGCAGCTCTTTGTACGTCAGTCAGTGCTTTGGTCACTGAGAGCATCTGTGGATGACAGCCTGCCAACTAGAGAATATATTCACCATCAGCTTTTCCTTCTCTGTCAGCTTCAATCACTGAGAATTATGTCCAGTTTTCAAATAATGCAATTTAAAAAAACATTTTACTGTGCCTGCCCTTGAAAAGTGTCTGTTGCAAGAGCCAATGTGAAAATCTATCTAATCAATGTAAACTGCCTTCAGCAGCTCTAAAGCACTTACTGGTGTGTTACTGTAGCCTAGGTCTGAACAGAGAGGAAAAAAAACCCCAAAACCCAACAGACTGTTGCAAATACAATATATTGATGTTATTGCTAAAACTTGTTGTGTTCAGATTCTTCTGGTAAAATTAGGCTGACAGTTTACATAAGGTTTCCTATGCGTGAGATAAAAGAGGCAGATCAGTTTTAAAGCAGATACAGAGTTGTAGTCTGACATACAGCAGCTCTCTGGTATTGTTCCTGATGCTCCTTTATGTGGTTGTTCCTCCTTGAACCGATGCAAAAAAACCCAGAAACATCCACTCAAAGGTTTGCATAGCCAGAAGTAGGAAACAGTCTTGTCTTTCTCAGGTGCATTTAGGTTAGTCTGCATTACACATGAGAAGAAGAGCAGGAAAGCAAAAGTGCATCTGGTCTTTTGAGACACTAAACATCATACTCACTGCCTACATTAAATGGTGGAATGGAAGGGGAACTGTTACCTCCTCCACTGACTAACTGCAGCATGCCTTAACACTCGGATTTCAAAACCAGGACTAAAACCACACAATAAGAGAAAAATCTGGTACTAATTCTGTGATTGCATTGGTGTGCTCATTTTTCAGAGGCAATTTAGTGCTTTCAATTTAGTGCATTTCCTAATAAGTTTGTATTTTTAAAGTCACAGGCTTTGCTACTTCGTGGACAACTGGCCAGTCTAGTTAACCTACTGCAGCACAAGGAAAACGTATTAAAATGATCAAACTGCTTCAGTATGGTACTATGAATGACACGGATACTTGTAGCACTTATCATGTGTAGCTCTAGTTGAAAATAACATTTGGAAATACACATGAAATTTACTTAACACTATAGGACAAGAGAGTAGCTCATTAGCTCACTAGAACAGAGAAGTAACTTAAGTGAAAGTGACTTACCAGTCACTGTAAAAATTGTGAAGGTGTTGCGCACCTTCAGGAATAGCAGGTTGTGCCAGCCATGCTGAAGGCTGGTTTTTAGGTGCTAAGTGCATTTGAACAAGATAATCAAGAATAAGGGATTTTTTTTTCTACCCAATCCTGCATCTGACAGTGTCTAGAATTCCTCGGGG
Organism: Eulacestoma nigropectus; assembly: GCA_013397775.1. Classification (NCBI taxonomy): domain Eukaryota; kingdom Metazoa; phylum Chordata; class Aves; order Passeriformes; genus Eulacestoma; species Eulacestoma nigropectus. The sequence continues at coordinate 6,041,202 of VZTE01005045.1, read as the reverse complement.
AAAGGACCCAGAGGATGAGGCGACCTGAGAGACATTGTAGGAGAACAGATGGCATGGCTGGAACCACCACACAGACCCACCCAACTTCTTTCCTGGAATGTGTCCTCTCCTGTGGAATGGCAGTTGTGTGATTTGTAAAACTGCATATATTGGGTGATTGAAATATTTTGGTAGCTTAGTATATTCAGTCTCCAATTGTCATGTGGTCTTAAATCATGACAAGGCTGCAAAAAAGAGTGTCATACAGTACTTCTGCAATAACTAACAAAGGATTACTTTCCATATATTTTTAACCTAACCTATTTATGAGGTCTGTTGGTGTAACTTCTTATCTTGGTATCTAATACTGAAGGTAACACCTAAAACTCACTTGTAATATTCAACAGCAGGAATAGAAATCTTTATATAGATTCTGCAGAGCGGTCTAAAGATTGGACAGATAACCTAGTTTTGACAGGCTTTCAGAGCCATTTCCATTTTACCTACTTAAGTTTTAAAAACTCCATTACTTTAATTCCTTTAGAATTCTTGAAGACCTCCGTATAAGGAAAGATTTTAGAAATATGGTGAAATGTGAATTAGTAAGAGGACTGCAATCAAACATACTATTAAAATTCTAATTTAGAAACTTATTCCCTGGCATACTAGACAGCAATAACTTAACCTCATTAATCTTCCTGATTTATCTCCAGCAGAAAAATACAGTATGTTGATAGGATTTCATGATCCTTTTTTACAGAAAGGACCCTCTGGGTACAATATGCACACTTGTACTGTAACTAATGTGCAGGATATATTATTTTTAACTTGTGTGTAAAAGAAAATAAAGTTGGTCTCAAGCAGTGCTTATTTCCTCTTATGAAACTGAATTTCCTGCTTTTGGAGGATTTAACGAATACTTTTTATGTACAGCATGTGGGATTTTCTTATCTCCCCATTCCTCTCCACTTTTTTTTTTCTTCACACAGTATGTAGTTAAAAGTTTTGTTCATAACCATCATATCTGTATATTTTCAAGAAGAGTGTGAACTTGAGCAACACTCATGACTGTAATGTCTGTAAACATAAAGTGAATGAACACAGGCTACTCTGAATATCAACTAGTTCTGTGCTTTGATAGGAAACCAGAGAAAGAAATTGATGACCACACAGGCACTATCCATCCTTTTGCGAACAAAACTATCTGTTTCATTATTCATTAACTGTGTCATCTCCTTGCTTCCTCCTTATGTTGTTACAAAGGATGTAAATTATATGTTAATCGTATACACACGAGTAAAAAATGGTGCAGAATTGTTTATTTCTCAATGAGAAATCCTACCTACCAAGACACAAGTATTTCTTCACTACAAGGATGATGAGGCACTGGAACAGAGAAGCTGTGGATGCCTCATCCCTTGAGTTCAAGGCCAGGTTGGATGGGGCTCTGAGAAACTGAGAGGTGTCCCTGTCCATGGCAGGAGGGGGGGAATGAGATGATCTCTGAAATTCCTTCCAACCCAAACCATTCTGAGATCCTACGATTTACACAAAAGGGGCAGGACTTTGGGTCACATACAGTCCACTGAATGTGTAGGTAAGGTAAATTCTAAATTGACTTCTTTATACTATCTTTGGAAGGGTAACATGTAAATATCTCAAAGGACTCTGACAGAAAGAAAACACTCAATTTGGTCACTATGACACGGTTTGACTGAGGCCAAAAACGAGCGGTATCTTAAAATGTTGTATGAAGGCAGAGACATTGAATTTGAGCTAATGCAGGTCTCAAAGGTACCATTATAACCACATCTTTCACCTCTTGTTTTTCATTTCCAATTTTTATTCAGGAACCTCTTTTTAAAGTCCCTTTCTGCCAAACAAAACACTCCTTCCACAATGCTACTTAGAACTCAGAGGTACATCACTCCTAAATTTTCTCTATTGTACTCAGAATTTTAGCAGGCGAAAAACCTAAAAACTGGTTTTAGGTACCTTAGAGCTTTGAGAACATTATTTGGAATCTGTTTGTGCACTTTAAATTTTAATTCAAAAAACTAATAAAAGATTTAAATATTTTTTTTCTGAGTCTAGCCCATTTTTCCTCCTAAAGATTAGCACTTTGATATTTGATTTACTTTACAAATAATAAAATCTTGCCCCAGGGAATGGTTTCAAAGAGCTAATGAAATATTATTAAAGTAGAGCATAAAGATACAATGTGCTGTGAAAAAAGAAGGCAAAAACTACAGGTTTGTTCTTCCTATAGTAAAGAGAAGAGTTTGCAATTGGTTTAAATTATACCAAAAAAAAAAAAAAACAAAACAAAACAACAAAAGGAAGAAAAGAAAAAAGAAATTAAAATGAAAAATCAGAGTGAGAAAGAGGGTGAGGGAGGAGAAGAAGAAAATATAAAAAAAATTTAGTCACCAGAAGAAAAAGTCTGCATTTGACTGAAGTGGTAAGCTTTATGTTGCAGTCATTAAAATCTTCTGTTCACTTGTGTTTTACATAGTGATTGATGAGAGCTACTTCACTCATTGCCTAGATATGCTATGTAATGAACAAAATGGCTTAATGATTCCAAAAAACTCCTTCTGAAGTGGGAAATACCTTCCATGGCAAAATACTTCTTTTCCGTGACTTGACTGGCACTGTAAGCCTGGGACATTATTCTTTGAGCAACTATATTATTTGAAAAGAGACTATTTATTTAATGCCTGTGCACTTCTGCTTACTGAAGATTATTTCTAATGAAAGATGATCAAGATTAAACTGGTGGACACATACGCTGATAAGAAAGGTGACTTCCGACATACTTCTAGCTAATCCACTAATATTTTTGTCTGATTTTATCTGAATTCATCACTGTAATTGAGACAGTGCTCTGAGCTCAGAATTCACAAGAACTGCCTGACTTTAAATAATCAGCTAACCCAAGCACAGAAAACTCGATAAGATCTTCCAATTCCCTGTTGTGGTTTAGAACCATGCAATTTGGAAAAACGTTCAATGTAATAAAATTCCCTAAAGCAAAGGAAAACGGCATGTGGAGAAATGAAACAAAAGCAAACAAATGTTGAATTTGAAAAGCGAACAAACCCGTTCCCCATCTTCATCCAAGTTGTAATGTACACACAGCTGATCTAACCTTTCAGAAGTGATAAAGCACCCCTCAGATTTGGCTCACTAAGTGGGCCTCAAGGGTCTCCATGAGTGTATCTCGGCTGCTCCAGTTAATACAGTTTGAATAGAAGATAAGAGAGAAACAAAGCTCACGTAATAAGATTTTAATTCTGCTACAGGGCGACACAGACATCACATTTAACTACAAGATAAAAGCCAGAGTACACTGGGGTGCACAGATGGAACACAAATATTTTGCACACTGTTGTTTTTCCCTGTGGATAAGCCAGAACTTTTCAAGGGAAGTAAGAGCAGTAGGGTATGCTAGAACAGGTAAAGGTCTACTTGCAGTGCCCTTTCAAAAAAAGGATAGCACTTCATTGTGCTGGATCATTATATTTTTTGATCTTCACAGGAAGTTTTGGTGCCTCAATGTCTGCTTTGCTTGTTTGCAAATACACTGTTTGCTAGCACATATAAAGTCAATCAGTCATTCCTCTGGGCTTGACTTTTAGCCCACTATTTTCCTTGTTCTAAAGAAAAAGATCTCCTATCTAAAAGCTATATGTCTATTTACCACTTTTCCTGTCTGGCATCCAGTCCCTGAGCTTATCATTTGCCACACTCTTTTGCTTTGGGGAGAGGAGTAAGGGGTCACAGCAGAGCCACTGAGAACATCCACAGCAACGGGAGCTCCCATTACTTCACTATTCAAAAATCCTGGCTCTGGGTTTTAAAGTTATGCCTCCTTTTCCCAGACATCCCTTTGCAAGCTCTCACTCTGTAATTGCTTCCTGTCAATCATCTTCCCTTTGGAAAACTGCATACTTACTGGAAAGGTGGCTAAAAACTTTGAAAAAGATGGTGTTGGTCCTAGATGATTTCCCATCTCTCTGAGAAACTACTCAAAGAATAATAGAGTACTTAAGTGCATATAAAGACAATCAGCATAAAAATAGCAGAGGTAGTAATGGGACTGACAATGATGACAAGTGTCGCTGTCAATTGTTAACCTAATTATTTTTAGTTTGCTCACTGTACACTGACAGACAGCAGCACTTCAATACAGCCCCAAGACTACTCGTTAGAACAAACAGTGTCTGCTTAGGCACACTAATGAAGAGCAGCAGCTCACCAACCTGAACTGCCTTATTTTGATGTTTGAAATGTATATACAGCACTTTCTCATTCCAAGAGAGGTAACCCTGCAGAAATTCATCAACCAGGCTTAAAATCAGACAGTTCATTCTAATATACAATACACAGAATCAAGGCTACTCAAATGACGTAGGTTCAGCTAATGGGTAATGTGTAGTGGAAGTACTCTGTGGAAGTTAACAATGAGGGAGGGGCAAAAGGGGTTGCTGTCCCTAAATGCTCTTATTTGAAGAGCAGTTCTGCATCATTCATCTAACATCAGGTATTTGGTACTAATATTTTCTCAGTAGAAAAATGCAATACATATGTGACAGTTCCACTACAGCATGTATCCACAGGAGCTTATTGGTGGACATTTGGATTGTCCAGCTCTCTTTCAGCTATTGCAATCAGCTATTATATTCCTGATGCTTGAGAGAGAAACTTTCAAAGAGCTTTGAGAAGTCTGAACTTGTACTGACCTTGCGCAATACAATGGGGATCTCTCAAGGTCCCAGTGCAAGTATCTCTTCTTCCTTCTTATTTATCACTCACACAGCTACATTCAGAGAATATACTCTGCAAGTGAAATAAGTACTGAACTAACTAACAGAAAAAAATCTATCTCCAGCAATAATGATGGAGATGGGAATTTGAGTGTCATGAGCTACTTACTGGACAGATGTGCAACAAAGATGTCTCTTCTCTAGTTTGGTGGTGTTTAACAACTGCTATGTACAAGCAACAGCACAGTTTAGTAAATTAACAACCCAAATGTAATGCTCACAGCAAACAGACTCCAGCAAAAAA
>VZTE01005045.1:5994742-6036079 GCA_013397775.1 Eulacestoma nigropectus | reverse complement strand
AAAAAAAAAAAAGGCAGGGGGGAAGAAAAGTGCCACTGTTTGACAGAGCAGTCTTTTTTCTAAAGGACAATATGGTGAGAACATGAAGGTGAGTTGTTTATGAAGCAAAGAGAGCTAACTGAAAAGTTACCAAGTCTGTGTTAACACAAATGGATTACAAAATATGAAACTTAACAAAGAAATATAGGGTTAGTCACAAAGAAAAAAAACAGTGCAAAATATTGTTTTTATTCAGAGCCTTAAGAATAGAAAAGGAGCAATCATAGTTCTGCACTTAGATCACACCTATGACATTATTCTGCGGATTTTTTCCTGGTGTGCAAGACCCTTCTGAACATGTCACCTAGCTATCTTTTGTTCAGATACTGATCTTGCTGAGTATCAAAACAATTCTTCAGTAATGAAGATCAAAGTTTAACGACTTGATGTATAATTCTGGCTTTTGCAATCTGCTTCTTGATTTTCTCTTTTGCATAAACTGAACAAAACACAGCAATTTATCAACTATCCGTGGACATTTCAAGATTTATATACATTGGAGCTCTAAATTTTTATTCTACACTTCCTTTCATTAGAACACTGCACTCAAGCTAGATTAATTGAGGCAAGCCAACATTATAACAGCTTTGTTGAATAGCAGCAGATGCCTTTATTCTCTGCATCCCTCTATAAAACAAAACTTTAAAAAATTTGAGTCTCTATATAAATATTTCCCTTAGAAGACAATACAAAGATTCCAGGCATCTGTTTCTCATTAAGCCAATTACTAGCTGTTTAAAATAATCCAATAAAGTCCATATTTATTAATTATTAAACTCTATGAGCCAAATTCTGCAAATGGAACAAGACAAAATGATGAAGAGTGAGCTAGATGGACAGGAGTGACCTGGCACTGAAATGTTCTAATCCTTACATCAGGTGGAATAATAAATATCCAATCTAAACCTTCCCTGGCACCAACTTGACACTGTTTACTTTCGTCCTGTTGCTTGCTACCTGGAAGAAGAGACTGACCCCTACCTGGTTACAACCTCATTTCACGTAGCTGAAGAGAGAGATTAAGTCTTACACGTCCCAATCTGGCTCCCTACCTTGCCCTAAGTCAACCTGAATCTTAGTTCCATAAGAATGTATTTGAAAGTATATCTGAGACAATACCCCAAAAAAAGTATGGTTTGTTTTTTTTTTGTATGAGGTACCTGAATTTGGAAGCTATCATTCTCTGTAACTTCACTGTAGTCATAATAGCTGGCAACTAAACTTGTCATATCACTTAAAATACAAACACTTGATATGGTACCAGATCAAACTTGAATTCTGGCATAAATCAAGATAATTTTTCTGTTTTTCATTAGAAGATGCTGAAACTTTTCCAGGCGTGGGCTGAAACTGTATGGTGAATGGAGTACTTCACTGCTTTATGCACATGAATTTCAGCTTTTAAAAATGTGGTGTGTATTAATGACAATCAAAATAGTACTTTCTATAGACTATTTTTTTCCTTTTTCTCCATAGAGAGGAAAGCAGTCCTTTTAGTTTTTTTTTTTTTCCCCCCAATATTATTGCACTACTAAGCTTGAGCACTCTAAAACACTGCTGCTCCACACTAGAACAGTCATATGGGTAGCGCTATCCAAATATTTCCTTACAACAAAAAGTCATGTTACTGTTACACTTCCAGATGGGTCAGTCAGGTTTCCAAGGACTCCAGCAGGGAGTGAGCATAAATACTGATAAAGCACAGGCAGACCTCTGTGTCAGCATGAAGTAAGACAAAAACTTGGTATCGTCATTAGTTTCTTGGCCCTTGGAAAGGGACTATTTAAAAAAGATTCAACCTGATCTCCTATAAGATATTTAAAACAATTTTACTGTAGCATACTTCAGCTAAAAGAAAACGTACTCCTAGTTATGTCAAAATGAAAGACATTTGCTTCCCAACTAGACTGTCCTTCTACCTCAGCAATGTTCAAATATCGATTAATGGCAAGATTAAAGTGTTTTTTAAAAAGTGACCAAAAAATAAGAAACACATAGTCTCAATAACAAGAAATAAGAAGCAATCCACAAAACAGTTAAACTTGAAAGAAGCCCTAAATCCTGCACGTAGCATGGCTTTTCTAGCTTTCTTTGTGTGCCAGAGATACATGTGCTTAGTAAATACCAGTAAAATAAACACAAATGCTGTGCAAAAAACTGACAAATGGAGGGAAAATATGTCAATCTCAAACCAGATCTACAATTAAACATAGAAAAAGCATGAGCAATTTATGTGATTTTCCTTGTATTCAAACACTTTCGTATGTTCTAGCTACTGTCGCTTCTATAGACTTGATTCACAATATAACCATTAAAACTTACAATTCAAGCTGCTGATGTTGTAAAAGAAGAGACAATTAAAAAGTCATTGGCAAAACTGAAATGTGTATAAAATTACTGGGAAAGCAGCAAGACACCAAATTTGCTTAGATTTTAAATGTTTTTCCCAGTGCAAAACCACAGCAAATGTTTTGGTGTGGTTTGGAAGCTCAACCTGTTTAACTTCAAAATTCAGATAACGGTGCCCCCTTTGCTCTCCAAAACATGAGAAGAAGTGGTTTACTGCCCACACTAGGAGTTTAATTCCACTACCTCAATGTACTGTAAATAATACAACTCTCTTGAAAGGGTCTAATTAATGGAAACAAGATTCTTTACAGAATAAAGCACTGCTCAGAATAAAGGCTTGAGGATTAGGCTTTAGCATAGCAACTACATGCTTTTTATGTAGAAGTATTTTACAACTGAATTTCTTTTTTTCTCTTTCCCTTTACAGCATCTTCAAACTGCAGCTCCAGTCTACAGCAGTCCTGCAGTCCACCAGTAAGACAGTGAACCAGGAGAACAGCTAGTAAAATAAAAGAACTAGGAAACACTGAGGATGCTATCTGATTTAAGGAGCAGTTTGTGCTCTTTATAAACTGAAGTGATGTTAGTTCTATAAAATTGACTACTAGTATGGGAAAAAAAGAAAGAATTACCATTTCACATCACATTGTTTGCTGTGTATATACAGGAGCATTGATTTATTTTTTCCTCTTTATGTGTGTTAACAGCCATACTGGGTCAAACTAGAGGTCCACACAACCGATTAGTTTTTCTTCAACAGAACTAGTAGCAGATGTTTACAAAAAAGTATGAAGAATAGAGCAAATAGAGAGTGAATCTTTCCCCAGCATACCCTTTTAGCTTCTAGCAATCAATGGTTTTCCTGAGCAATCTCTTCCTCAGCCAGAGACTGCACACAGCCATTGTGTTTAATAATGAATTTGTCTAGCCCATTTTTTAACCCATTTATAATTTTGGCTTCACAGCACCTTGAGGCAATGAGCTCCACGATGTAATTATGTGCTGGGTGAAAAATATTTCCTTTTGTTCATTTTAAACCTGCTGCTTAATAGCTTTGTTGGGTGCTCCTGATTCCCTGTATTATAAGGAATAATGAGTAATTGCTGTTAGCATTGCAGAAGTAACACTGATCCCTCGCATAGCTCAGAATATCCTAAGGGGGTATTCTGCAGCCAAGAATGAGTGATATTTCACTGTCCTGGAAACAAAGTAGAGACTTGGTACTGGAGCTGATAAAGTGGCTCTGTGTCGCTTTTAAGGATTTCCTTACTTACATGATCTTTACAAAGTTTATTATGCCAACCTTAGAGAAGCTGTGTACAACAGTGTAAGAGGTGGAGTTGAAGTATGAGTGGGTGAATGAGCAAAACCACAAACTGGAAATGCAGTTTTACTTTAGTTTTCTTTGTCCAGCTTGACCAGAGACACCAATAACAAACAGAAACAGCTGCAGATAAAAATCAAGACTAAGCGAACAAAAGCTCAGCAGATATCACAGCCTAATGCAGCGGACAGTGCTCTGAAATACTTTTCAAGCAAACAATACACTAAAGTGTTCTGGCAACGACTAACGGTTGACAGCACATGGAAGAGCAATACTGGGATCAAAAAAGATTGAAGAACTGTTGCATGCAGACTTTCTCAAGATTAAAAAGCACGTGTCTCAACTTGACAGTCATGCTTAGATTCAGAGGACTTTGGGAGGACACAAAAAATCTAAAAAGAGCTTTGCACTACAAGCTTTTCCCCATCTATTTAAGTCTCCTCTGTTCTTTCCTTACTATTCAGGTGGGGTTGGAGGTGGCTGCTATTACTGTTATTTCCTGAGTAGAGGATACAGGATCTGACTTAGCTTTCTAACATTTGTTATGTCATGCTGGAAGTTTGTTGCTTGGCCATCATTCTTGGCAAGGAAAAGCACAGAGATTGCTCATGTAAAGATATTTACTGTAGACAATCTGAATGGTAATATTATCTCATATCAAAACTCTATGCTCTGTGATACAGCCAAATATTTAAGCATCAAAGGTAAAGTATTTCTGTTGTCTTCTACCAGACTAATCGAAATGAAAACTTTATGCTTACTCCAGGAACAAACAGTGCACTGTGTGGAAGCTTCCACCATCCCAGAGCAAGCAGTAGGAGGCACTCTATTCAGAAAGGAACCCTCTATACACAGGACAGAGACAAAAACCTACAATTTCACAAAAAGAGCTTATGCCCCCTTTGCTGCACGCTCCCTTTGTTAGCCAAAGGCAGCCATAGCTTTGTCTACCTCTGAATAGCCCCAGCTTGTGTATCAAAGCAGGTCCTCATTTCTTTTTATGCCCTTTGGTGTGTGGTGTAAGAGCAGAGATAGCCTGTCTCTTGGAGACCCAGACCTCTGTCTTGTAGATACAAGAACTTCTTTTCTGTAATATATTAAGAACAGTTACTATAGCATAGGCAAGCACCTTAAACCTAGATGAGTAATAACTGAGCTCAGCTGATTTTAACAGAAACATATGCCATTTATTTTTAACACAGACCAAAGCAGAGCACTGTCAGTCATGAATATTTTTAAGATCTCAAGGAGAAGAAACTACACCATTCTTGTGGACAGATATTCCAGCTTCTTCACCATTATATGAGCATGTCTAAACTATTATGTCTCTGATGTCTTTTGTGTGGCTTCCATTTATGTAAACAGTAAAATGTAATACAGGAAAGAATGTATACTAAAAGCAGCTTCAAAACAGTCCCTTAAATCCTTTTAAAACCAACGGAACTTAAACATGTGCTTAAGGTCTTCCCTGTCTTGGTTTCCAAATCATGTTGTAGACCTAAACCTTTCAGCTTTTGTGTGTGGATTCACGTCAAGTGACTCTGACCTGCTGTTTCTGGCTTGTCAGAAGAAGTGTCAATATTATGAATTTTCATCAGTCTTGAACTGAGCTGCAAACCCAGCAACTCCAATAATTTTACATGGTTGATGCTGCCATCATGTCATTTCTGAAATACTGACTCTCACTGACAGTATTTCACAAGTCCCCAAAGCCAGCCTGCTTTTCCTTCTGCTCACTCCTGGGCTGCTTTGTTTCCATGGGTACTCCAGACGTCCCATCAGCTTTGCCCCGGCGGCACCCTGACCAAGGTGCCTGCATCTTCTCACAGCTGTTTAGCAGCCTGTGTCCCCTACACCTCTGAAATGACTCACTGTAGACCCAGGGTGACCTCTCTGTTAATTAATAAGACAGATGCAGAGCCAAGCAGCTCAGCAAACAGCACAGCCCCACAACGGCGAAGGCAGGGGCATCACGGAGATCCAGAGCAATGGGTAACCGGAGGAGCAGATATCACACAGAGACAGAGGCCGTGGCAGGAAACCAGCAAGAGAGAACAGAAGCTTGCCAGCCCCCTTGTCTGCCCAATTATGACCTGGCAGATTTTCAGTGGACTTAACACTTCCCACAGACTCTTTTGGGCCCATCAAATCAGTATGTTGTCACAAAAAGAAATCATTCCTGCTAGAAAATGATGAGCATCTGTTCCATTGACAGGAGAATCACTAAAGCACTACAGGAAACATGTAAGAAGTAGTCTTGTATTCCAGATAGAAAACTTCTTAAAAGATATACTGAGCCACAGGCTACATAAAAATACTTATTTTTATTTCCTGGAAAATCTGTAATGGCTACTTTAACTTATTTAAAACAAATGCATTATAGAAAATATTGCATATTTTACATATGCTGTGGATAAACTGATGCTAAATGAAAACCACAACAGCTAAATTATGCTAATTTGATTTGAAAAGTGTTCCTCTCACTTTACAAACAGCCAGTAATAATGCTCTGGTCATGAGACCATCAATGGACTAAAATGCCTAATTATTTGTAGTGAATAAATGCAATCTATAGAAAACACTGAGTGCATATATAATTAATAAAGAATAGATTATAATTGCATTTAACATCATCTGCATAATTTAAAATGGAATAACTACATGACTGATTTTTTATGTCTTTTTAAAGGGCACTAATAAAATATGAAGAAGGTAAGAAGGCTTCTATGAGTAGGAAGTAATGAATAATATCTTGAACATTAAAGCACAATATATTATTCTGTGCACATAAATTGGACCAATTCATTTTTGCAGGTGCAATGGGAAAAGTATGGTACATCAGCACTTTTCAAAAGTAAATAATATGTTAACTGAAGAAGAGATTACAGATTCTGATCAAATATTCAATGTCTTATTTGAATAATTAATAAGTCAGGCTGGTGCAAATATGCAGCAAATAGCCTGCAATGTTTCAAAAACTTTTCTTTCTTTCAAATCATACTTGTCACTAGCACTTAGAATGTTTAACCTATCACCTTTCTGCTGTGAGCATTAAAGCCATTCTTGCGGATTTCCCTCTGGAAACTCACATTATGACTGAAATGACGTTCAGTGGCCTCATTTAGTTTCCTACTGTTGTGTTCAATAGCCCATAACAATACATAGATTGGTTAAATCTGAAATTAAACCCTGATTTCAATAGGTACAGAGAGAGCATGAATTTGATACTAGCAAAAGCATAGTAGCAAGATCAGTCAGCAAAAATAACTTGACTAATGCATAACCAGAGTAAAATATACTGAGAAGTCTGCTTAGTACAGTTTGACTGTTGCTCAACCTGTGGCTGCCAAAGGGGATGAAGACAAGACAGGCAGGAGAATAATGTTCAACAGATTTCACATGCTAAAATAGTGGAATGATGTGTGAGTGTTTTTTATTAATGAGAATATATCTCTATGTACATCCAATCATGTAGGAAGGAAGCAGTAGGATGGAAAAGGTTAACTCTTTCCATTAGTATTATACAACCCCTGTGTTAATTACTTGGACTTATCACATGTGCATACATGATTTTCAAAGATCTGCTTGGTACCAAGTTGACCACAATCACTGTAACTTGGAAACGATTTCTTTTATTGCTCCAGTTTTACATCGCACATGCCCACAAATCTTTCCAGAATAAATTGAGAAAGATTTTGCAATGTCTTCAGAGAATAAAAGATCCTAATGATGGGAGTCATAGGTCAGGAAAAAGGGGAGGAAGATTAAAACCAGTTTTGAAAGACTGCTGTGAGGGCTGGACTCAAGATGGGAAAAATTCCCACAACCTCCTAAGACAAATTGAAATTTTATTACCATGGGATAATGAAGTTCCAGAGGCACATCCACAAAACTGCATCCAACAGTTAAAATTACCCATTTTAAATGCTTATGTAGACTCACTCATTAAGGATCAGGAATAACATCAGAGGTGCTTATCATGCTTTAAATTAGCTTTAGATTTTCAGTCCAGCTATGCTGAGATATGAAACAAATGTCTGCTAAATATCTGAACATGGAAAAGACTCCCAGGGCATCTTCAGGACCACGAGAAATGACACGTTACAGCATATTTTTTCTTGCTGACATATTTTGTACTCATTCATATGTTTGGCTCAGCATGAACCAGGACTACCAGACTCAGTAGAAGCAGCAAATGATTGAAATAGCCGCCAGAGTTACTACATAAGAACAACCTGCACTCGTTTATCCATCCAACTGATCAGCTTAAGAATCTGTATCTCATGACTTTTGAGTGGACTAACATTTTTCTGAGTGGATCAATATCACCAGTCTCTGTTTTAACTGCTTAGAGGGATACAATGGTCATGAAAGATGCACTTTAAAGCTACCAGGCTTTCCTTAAGACACGGTCTAAACTCTACATACAAGACTGAGTCTGGCAGACTTTCATGATGAAAAACATTTGGCTGAATTAGGTGTCCTTGTTCTTGTTAGGTGTCCTTGCTGCCTGAGATCATACACAGCTCAGACTGTTTAAGCTAGTGAGAAGAAGAAAACAAGAGGTCCATACCCAAGTAAATCACAGACTGATCAGCACCAAAAATAGCTGAATCACAGCATGAGCAAACAGCTGCCTACACCCCACTGAGAGTAATCCTAAGGATACTGGAAGTGTTCTAGTCTATACACCTCTGCAATTTTACTATTCAAACAGATAAAAGCACAAAGCCTTTCTAATGAAGCCATGACCTGCCTACATCTATTTTCTGTGATAAGAATAAATTCTAATTAAACCTGCTTACACAAAACAAATTAGAGAGCTGTTTCTGCATATACATGCACTTCTATTTAAATTGGAGGAGAATGCATTTAGGAAGAGTGGGAGAGGGAAACAGTGTGATTTAGAAAGTTGTGGGACATCTTGATCACTGGGCAGTTAACCCCACTGTGACATAAGGCAGTGTCACGTGAATGATAGTAAGCACTGTGACAGCACTTCTCATCCATGTGAAATCTGTTAAGAAGAGAAATTCAGTATAGATTGCATAAAACTCGCTGATAACAACAGGCATTCAGCAAACTAAGTGTTCTTCCTCTGAACTGAAAAGAAAAATCCCAAACTGCCATACAGTTAAAATTGTTGACAATTGATTCTTGCTGATCAACAACTGGAAGCCACCCCTTCTTCTACAAGACTTAAATGGATACTGCATGCACTGGGAAGCTGTCACTACTAACATAGGCTATTCACCAATGAATGTAGTTTCAAGTTTGGGATTACTTTATTTCAACAATTTGGTATTGATCTGGAGTACCCTAGGATTTACAAACCAAAACATGCTTTGTGGATAAGGCAGTTGCTCATTTTTACTACTTCTTTCGACCTTCCTACATATGATCTCCAGAGTGCCAAGTCTTCCAGTGCCCAAGAGTCTGGGATAATCCCAGCCAGGAACAAGTTACTTGGTATTGCTGGAAGGCTTTTGCAGATCCCACAGCAATGTGAAGAAACTGGTTATGTCTGAACATAGAGGAAGAGTACCTGCCTCATATAAAGGACCTCTATATCCCCATTCGTTGGGGTTATCCCTCACACAGGAGAGAACACTTACATAGTGTTAATCAAACCATATGACTTAATCAAACCACCGCAACTTTCCAGTATTAAAGATTAACGATTGAACTGAGCCTTCAGGTGATTTTTCTGAGCTCCATCTAAACAGATGAAACTTGAACATAATAATAGCAGTGATCTCTATGGATGAATATTTCTAACAATTTCCATGCCATTTTCACTAGACAAGTTCCCACTATTTCACTTCTATCTCTATCTCTGTTACATTTATAATCCCTAATGAGTTTTCCTCTGTATTACAAAAATAGAGAGAAACAGTTACCTGCTCCTGGTTCTTGAAGACACAGATGCTGTCCTTCCTGTATTTACACTGTGGACTAATGCCCCTGTCCTCACCCAGTGTTCCAGAGTCTGTTTTCTGTGTAACCTGTGTCTTGTGGGCTAGAAGATAACCTGCACTGATTGTGGTACTGGCTGTCTCAGCTGGTGTTGCAGAGTATCAAATAAAATCAGAGGAAAAGGTGTGATAAAAATGTACAGGTTGGAGGTGAGAAAGGCTAGATGCAGTCACAAGGATCATGCAGGAAAAAATAGGGGCAGCTGGGTCCTACCAGTAGCTATATTAACGTAACATTAAAAAAATACTTCATTTTCCTACTATTTTCAAGATTTCAGAACAGGGCCTCAGAAGCACAAGCCTTAAAAGTGTCATGTGGCACCAAATTTGTCTTCCAGCTGGAACCAAAGAGAAAGAAAACATGTGACTGGAGACTGGGTTTGAATGACAGTATTCTAGTCTGTTACGGCTTTGCATGATGGCAGAAAATGGAAATTATATCAGACTTCTTTCAAAGTCAGACATTAATCTAACTGGCTTGGAGAAAACAAAACCCAAAGTAGGCACCTATGGGGCAAACGCCCTCCATGAAAAATTTCCTGCTTGTCTGCAATACTTTCTGCCTCCCCATGCAAGGATCTGTATTTCTACTGGTTTTAGAGAGCTTTTTCCCCCTATTTTGTTTCTTAAAACCATTTTATATTTACCCCAGATATTCCATTGACCAATGAAGTTTTTTCAGTGAGTTGCGTTTTACTGATGATTACCACATCTACCTTAGCATATCTACATTAGTGTAGCTTCTGAAGTTCCATTTAAATGAATATACTGCTATTAAGACAGAATTTCTTTCATACCCCAAATTATTTTCAACACTTATCTCCAAATCCTCTTCAAATTATCCATTTTTTTATGATCACCTTTGACCACAATCCCCCAAGGCATAGCTGAACAATGACCATGACCAGACAACCCATTTTTAAATACTTTTACCAATCTATAACAGGTGCTTAGAAGTGCTAAACTGAAATGAATTGTTTAGCACACACTGGGTAATGTATTTCATGTTCCTGACCTTGACAGGCACTCTGAGCCTGTAGTCATCTATTTAACTATGATGATTTAGACATGAGTACAGTTACATTGGTGCAACACATCAGAATGAAGACCATGCAGCGCACATGGCACATAGGCAGTGCAGTTTATCCTGACAGTATGTGACATTACTATATTTGAAATAGTATTGGTTTAATGATACAAAATAATTTCTGGACTGAAACAGTTAACTGCTAGAAAACCTTGAGAAAGGATGTGTTCGACAGAAGGGGAGGAGAGGGAAGATGAGACAGACAGTGGGGAGGAAAGCCTTAAAGATAAAGCTACCTACGTAGAGGAACCTTTTTTTAAATTCTGTTATTGACACACTCCTGTTAGTGACAGTAAGTGAGGCTGATCTGAGCAGGATACCCTTTGCAAATTTTGGCTTTTCAAAGGAACCTCTGGTTTTGAGATAATGGAAGCTCAGAACTTCCTGTCATGGAACATAATGTGAAATTGATTTTTCAAGGCTTTATCTACACAAAGTTGCACTGGTTTAATTAAAGGTGTGTTTTTAAATCAATGTTGTTAAACCAGTCCAAGCTCCTCTGTGGACACTCTGAAATTGATTTGAAACTGTCTTATGTCAACGAACCTCAATTTGGCAAAGAACCACTTTACATTGAGTACGAACCAATTTAAGTTGATCCAAAACCAGGGTTAAAAAGAAAACTTATCTGAAATTGTAAGACTTTCATGAATTTATCTGTTTTTGCCCTAGCTATGCCAAGCCATGCTGGCCTCCAGTAGCCTAACTGATCTGTTTACAAAGCAGATGAACTCGTTACTTGGATTTATGGCCTTTTGGCAGACGGATGTATTTGAGAAAGAATATAGTGAAATCCCTGTGAAAGTACTGAGTCTAAAACCAAAAGGTGACAGGTGTACAGAGAAGGAAGAAGTGACAAATTACTGAAACCACTTTTCCCTTGTCTATTTACTTTGTTTCTTTAATGCAGAAAGAAGATGAGCAGCGAGGCTCCTCCATGACCAGTAAAAGCTCTCCTACGCTATAATACTGGGGAACAGATTAAATAACTCACAATTAGTGTAGGGGTGCTTGGGAAATCAGGCCAATATTATCCTGTCAGTCTAACATCTAACACCACTGGAACCAAGCTAAAATCTCTCCTTCCTTAAGCGTCTGGCAGGGGATAGAAAGGATTTTAAAGATCCATTGCAGACTAGCTACGTGGAAATTTCCCTGAGTTTAAGGATTTCTGTGCAATCCCGATCATTCACACTCCACTAGGCCACAAATGAAGGTCTGCATTTAAGTCCACAGCTTATAGAAATGCATTCATGTTCTTTCCACACCCAAGAAACAGATGGGAAAGCAGACAGTGAAGTCGCTACTGGTGTGGCCCTAAGGACACATCTGCATGTGCTCTGGTTCTACAGGCACAGAGAGGCACAATATCAGTTGCTCCAGCCAAGAACCAGGCCTGATCCTGCTTGCAGGAACAGGAGCCTTCTCCCAGGAGAATAAAAGGGCAAAATCCTGCAAAGCAGGGTGCTCCTCCAAGCCCCTGTGTATTGGGACCTATACTCAGTATACCAAGTGGGTAAATCCTAATGCAGAGCTGAGCAGTGAGCAAGTAAGTACCACCCTGCCATTGCTCAAAGATGATTTTTCAACTTTTATCCTTTGTGTCAGTTCTGCTACTCCAAAAACTTGTGCATGACACCGATAGGACTTAAAATTACCTGTATCTGCTTAGACAGTGAACAATAGACCTAATTATTGAGAATAGTGGCCATAATTATTAAGTTTTACTTTAAAGCACTTAAAACTATGCATGACAGCAAGTGCTCTGTATCCTTCCACTCCTCTGAAGTGCTCCTAATAGGCAATGTGCTACTTTACTTTCTGTTGTGTTCCGCAGATTTATTTTCAGAGTGAATCCTGTGTGAATTTCTTCTGAATCAAACTCTTTCCCTGGTGAGACTATATAATCCTGCTGTCTTGTTAGAGCAAAAACCATCTATAAGGCTTCATTCAATACAAATCCCCTGTCAAACTATTTCTTCCTTTTCATTTGGACATTCATCCTCCTGATAACATATAAAGAAAAAATTCTTCTGTTGTCTAGTTCAAACTTGTAAAGAGGACAGCATCAGTCTGACAGAAATGTAAACAAAGAGATTTGCAACCTGTGCAGTGCTAGAATATATTGGGTAGTCATTCACTGCATATGGAGGAAAACCAGCATTACCGCAGTAGTTCAATGGAAAAACACCTCAAATATATGGCTAGTTATAGTTCATTCTGATTACAACAATTTCCATATATAAAGAGGAGTTTTTCAGTTCCAGCTTCACTATTTTAAGTCCTCCTTCCCTGCCACTATTAACAAACTGCTGCACCCTGATGTATTGCATCTACTGGCATTAGTCATGACTACACCCACTGTCTGTAATGGGATGCCATTCATCAGCTTGGTAGGCTGAAAATTAAGTGATTTTCCTGGAAACTGTTTCTCAGCAGAATCATTTGATCCACTGTAGTTAAAATGCCATGTCATTGGTTGCACTATAAATTCCATTTTACGGTCTTGATTTTATTTTTTTTTAATAAATTAATTGTAGTTTTCCTCTAGGCTTAATCCTGGGATAAAAGGTTTTGGCTGATGAGCAAATCTTTTCCAAACACAAGAATTTTCAATTCTATCACTTTTAAATAAAGTGGCATAAAAAACCTCACAGGAACAAACTTGTTTAAGTCAGCTACACAAATGAAAGTTGACAAGTGATTAGGTCCTTCTGGGAATGAATTGTTTTCTACGTTTCAGGGGAAAAAAATGTCATCAGTGACTTTGGAAGTGGCCTGAAGCATGGGTTTTGGAAATCTAATTCTACAAATACCAGTTTAAACAATTATATACTTAAGCAATTTTTATAACATGAAGCTGGCATGACAAAGCTTGAAGTTCACAAAAACACCATCTCTTGTAAAATGCCAGCAGTATGCACACTTGTAAAAACTCAGCATTAGACACATACAGCCAACAGTGCAGAAGACATAATAATCAGATCCTTAGACCTGACACTTACTTCATACTCCTCTTTAAATCCATAGCCTTCTGCACACTTCATCTGGGTGATGTGCTGGAGCAAGTCAGCTACACGGATGGCTGGATGGAGCTGTCCGGTCTGGTAGGGCACATCCACTGGATCTCTCTTCTTGTAGGTATGGGATTGGACCAGGCTGCTTGTGTCACTGACCATCGTATGGGTTTCATCTAGAAAAAGAGTATCTCATCATGTACTGGCTCATTTTCACTTATTAAAAGAAACAGAAAGTACAGAGATTTCTAGAGGAATGGCAGAAATCTGACACCATCAGCATTGGTTCTGTCTGTGAAGGCTACACCAGAAGAACAGTAAATCCATGGAAATTGCAAGACTGATTGGAATGAGGCAAAGTCCATAGTTCTACAATGGAAGCATTGCAGAGCAGTCCAAACTCTAATATGGTTTTAAATATTGCTAGCTGATTGCAAACAAATTTTAAAACAGGCATTTAGTTTCAAACTACATAGAAGTTTCATTCTGAAACTTCAACAAGTCCCATAGAATGAAACTGGACTTGTATTTTTCATAGATTACTAAAGTGTTGTATTTTACACTGCAAATTTAGAGCAAATGTTTGGAGTGAGCAAAATAAAAAGATGCACAAAATGGCTTATGGTTTCATCAAGCTAGGACTGCAATGGAAATGTAGATCTGGAAACAACACTTGGAGACAAACTACAAGAGGACAAATGCAAAGGATCATCTGGTAAGGAAAAATGTCTTGACTGACTGCTGAACATGCTTTAGGACCACGGTGTATCATGAGCCACCACATTAGGCATGGAATGTTATATGTCAACTGACATGCAAGCCAACAAACAGGAGACCCCCGTGGGCTGGTTAAAATTTTTATGAGACACATACTTCTCCCAACCCTCCACATCTCTTCCATGGGGCAAATGGGCAACTTACCATTGATTGGCACTTTTAAGAAGATACATATCAGAAGAAAAAAAGAGGAGGAGAAAAAGGAAACAGGGCATAAGCAACAGTACTACATTAATAATTACAGGTAACTTTATGTTTTTAATTTAGTCTTTACAGAATGATTTCCTAAATGAGTCGTCAGATTCTGATCTCAGTTTCACAGTATAAATTGGATTTACTAAAACCAAGGTATCATACTGTAAGTCAATGCAGATACATGGAACTGAGATCAAAACCTATACTTATAAGTCAATAAATGTGAAAGTGCACTCTACCTAAGGAAGCAAAATAACTTTCTTCCTGTTTAGATGGAACTCTAAAAATTTGTTCAGACTTGACAAGAGAAAAAAACCCACCCCCAATTCTAAGGTCCAAGAATAATCATAAATGTTTTATCTGTTTACTCAAATAATAATTTTACATATCTTAAGAGTTTTTTAATTTAATCAAAATTGTTAATATGGTGCTTTGACTTATTCAAGCTATTCCTCACTGACTGCACATGAAAAAAAAATACTAAATCTGTATAATGTTATAAAATAAGGTATTTATCAAAAAAAAGTTACTTTGTAAAATAAGCTGTATGAAAGGGAAGCATTAAAAGAATATTTCCACATTCATAAGTTAGATATATTACAGCAGAAGGTTCCACAAATATTCTGTATGAAAAGGTCCCAGATTCTCATGTAGACACCAAAAATACTAACACACCTTGTTAAGGGTGAGATTCTGGTCTTAGCTGTACTACTGAAAATTCATGTTAAAGCCAGAAAGCTCAGTGAGTCATTTTTCAAGGATGGCTTGAGGTCCTCTCAATTCCCACTAAGACAAATGAAATCTGGTCCTCACTAAGCATACAGGCAATATGAACTGTGCATTGACACCTAAACCAAAAAACAGCAGAGAAAAATGTATGGGTATGAGTATGGCCATTTCACTCCTTTTCCTGTCAGTCTGCTAATTTGGTCTAATGCAGAGGAAAGGGATTCATCTTTTAGTCATAAAATTTTACAACTTTTGTCTGATGTGATATAAAATTGTACTGCAAAGCACCTCGGGATGCATGGCATGAAGCGTGGTATACAAGTGTAGGTACAGTATGTTGCTGCTGAAATGGCACCTGAAAACTACAAGGTGGCTAACACACAAAAGACAAAAAAAAGTGTAGAAAGTTGATAATGATTTTTTGGGTTGCTTATTTCAATTTTAGAAACAGGTTAGAAAACTTAAGGACTTTTTTTCTTTTTTGCAAACTGCAAAATCCTTTACAACGCAGACTGTTAGTAACTAAGATGAAGGCAAAGTTATCAAAGTCTTGTACTATGAAAGCATCACTTTAATACTTATGAATCTCTTTACTGCAAGCTCTCTAGTTTTAGACTAATTTTCCTCTCTCCATTTCTTTATCTCTTACAGCAGCATTAATACAGCAGGAGTTATCTTTTAAGTTGTTTTAAATAAAGTGTTTTTAATCCTTGGTTTACATGGTACATTAGGAGCCACGTATATTACAGTTTTTTACTTTGCCTCTGAGCACTGTAGCGTAAGCTTTTCAGGCTGTGAGTTTTTTAAAGGGTGAGCTCCTCCAGATGCAGTATCCATATGCAATGGGAAGTTTGTCTGGCTTAAATATTTCGACAGTCGCAGTCGTCCTACTCTACACTTACCCATTCCTGTAGAGCTATACATCTATTATATAATATACTTTGGAAACAGTAAGTGTGCCATCCTTTTCTAGCAGATTTTGAAAACTGAACTCAACCATTCACCAAACTTGTACCTTTCCCAGGAGGTCACACTCTGAAGGTCATTGAGTTCTAACTACAGGCTTGACCCTGCAGTTTAACACAACTTCTTTGGACAGTGGAAGACAGCAAGAGCAGGTATTACTTGTAATTAAAACCCTGCATACTTGGCTAATAGCTGTATTCCTCTACCAACTCAAGCACAGTTAATTTGATTTACCTCAGATACAACACTGTTCCTGTACAGACAGTCATAAACACATACTGGGAGAGATCTAATCTGAATGGAGCACCATTCATAAAATGGTACTAAATTTTTAACATGTAAAGTTACACAAATATTTATTTTATGCAGTAAAACAACCGAAATGTTTTCTGAGATGAGTAAACACAGGTTTGCTGCAGTAGACCATAAAATACACACCTAACTAATTAAAAGATTTTACAGACTTAGTAAAATCAGTGAATTTATTTTTCCCAGTGTGTATTTGCCTGATAGCTGAAATACTCGCTTAGAGATTATTTCTTGGGGGGAAAAAAGCTAACAAATAATTTTGCCATTGTTATTATACAGAAAAGGATCATAAAAATAACCAAAGAAACCATTAACTAAAACTTAATAATACAGATAGGAAATCTCAAAGTTTTTCTCCTGATAATAGTACATTTCTCCTTGCCCACCCACAAGGTCAGAAAGAACATCTACTGCATGAAGCGTTGAATGAATGCTAAAGCACACAAAAAAATCTAACATCTCAGGCAGTTAAAAGGCACTGCAAATTTCATTTGCATGCAGATTATTACATTGTTACAGTCACTACCATTACCTTCTTCCAGATTTACATAATGTATAAAACCAGCAAAGTTCCTTCTCAAAGTTAGCTCCCTGAAATGCACTGCACTAAATATTCTTTCACAATAACGAATTTTCAAGATCACTTTCCTAAACTTTTACTTCTTATATGCTTCCCTCTACTTCTATGTAAGCCTGTTTAACTTACAGCTTAAGGGCAGGAACCAGTTAAGGGGTCTTAACTTTTTTACAGTGATTATAAGAAAAAAGAGGAGAAAAGAAAGTATTTGTTGTGAAAATATAAATTGAAAAATGAGTAAATAAATAGCCTTAACACAGGAGTTTGAATTCTTGCTACAGTGCACTGTTATGTTTTGAATTACTATTAAAAATTGCCCCTGTTTAGTTTAAAGTTAGCATGGGAAGGAGGTGTAAATGAATACAAGCCACAAAGGGGTTAGAGTTAAGCACTGAAAATGCAATAGCGCCTCATGCTTACTATTTATCACTACGCAGAAACCTCTCTCTCTTTGACATTGGACAATAGCATATTTTCCTAAATTCCAAGTGGAAATGCTTTACATTTTAACTCTATGTTTTTAACCTACAGTTCTACTGCTTTATTTCATTCCTGTGACACCTGATGCATAATAAACTATATAGACTAAGTGTCATGTTATCATTTTGCTGTTCAAAATACCATCTCCTCTCTGAAACTTCACTTTAACAAGCACGTCAGAAACTCTGCAGAACTGTCAAAAAACATGATAGCTGGTAGATGGCCAAAACTGTATTTTGTTGGATTTTCTGTACCCTGAATAGTTTAACTAGGAAAAAAAGTTATTTTTAAGAAGTGACATCTTCAGTTCTGAGATGAAACAAAAAAAAGAGGGAAACTATTTTAATTGCTACGATAATCAAATTCTTTTGTGTCACTCCAAATACATGCATAAACATTTCCTTGCAAATCCACTTGTTAAAATTATTTCCGTCTTTTCTCCCATGACTTGTGCTATGACAGTAGTAATCAAGTCTGAGAACTGTCCTTAGCACCTCAGTGCAGCCAAATCTACCACCCCTCCCTTCAGCATAAAGCTCCAGCACGTTGCATACTACTGTCTGCTCCCCAAGAACTGCAACTTCCAAAATTACCTCAGCAATAAACTTTGATAAAGGGAAATGTTCTCACCTAAAATTGCAGTTGGCACAAATGGATCTGTCATACATCATAAGCAGGTCAATGCAGAAAAGGTAAAAAGAGAGAGAACAGTAAATGATTGATACATGTTCCCGAGTTTTCTTTCAGAAAGCTACTGTTAGCAACCGGTATGTTTCTTATATATGCATTAAATGTTGATGGCAAGAAGTATAACAACATAAATATGTATGCTTTTATTATGGAAAGGTCTACAGAGGGTGGAAACCAAGAAAAAAACTGGTTACCTGGGTAATAAGAATTAGGCACTGTTGTGCTCAGTGTGTTAGTTTTCATTGTAAATGAAGATGGTGAAGATACAGCTGCAAAGAGAAACAAAGCTGGTTAGAGACAGAGAAATGATACACAGCTACTTAAGCTGAGTGAAACAGCATATGGGATCGATTTGTCTTAGAGTTCATCCTGTTGTGTTTCTTGCACTGGAATCAGGACCTAGGGAAAACCAGGCAAGTCTAGTGAATGAAATAGCTCATTGAATTTGATCAATTCTCTAAAAAGAAGTGTCATTCGAGAAAGCATTTTGATCGTTGATGGGAAATGTACTTCTTAATTCACAAGATTAGACTGGATACTGATGCTTGAAACAAGACATCATAACGACAAGAGGTGTTTTTGACAGAAGCTTTGATCATTAATAAGTT
The DNA here is from genome assembly GCA_013397775.1 of Eulacestoma nigropectus. NCBI lineage: Eukaryota > Metazoa > Chordata > Aves > Passeriformes > Eulacestoma > Eulacestoma nigropectus. Next base: position 6,016,957 of record VZTE01005045.1, on the reverse strand, counting down.
TTCCTTATAATACTATAAATACAGTATGCAAATATTCTACTGTAGCTTATTTTTTCCTCTCCTTTTTTTATTTGATTTGTTTAGACAGGTGGATAATGTGCATAGAGATACCGACAGACCCTGAATATTACTCTTTGTTTAACAGTGGTTTTCAGGGAGTGATACACAGACCAATGCTCACATTGGTATTTAATCATTGAACCATTTGTAAAACCAATGGGAAAGCCCAATGGAACAAATTAAGTTCAGTTTGTCCTCAGTATACAAATATCATACAAATTACCATTGTAAACACAGATACATTTAACAGGTGAGAGTTAATCACAACATTTTACAGGATGTTCAGTCATTAGAGCGTTTTAAGCAAAGCTCCTTGCAAATTCAGCCTTAGCTGCTTGTCTGCACAGCTCAAACTCAGTCTGATCAGTGAATGCAAGCACATTCTGGATACCTGTAAACAGACTAACAGGAATGTGAAACAAAAGAGTAGAGGAGGACAGGATCTGCTGGATGAGGAGTGAGATTACTCCTGCTGGCTTTCACCTATGTTTTTCGCAGTTGATCTTCTAGGGCAAACAATTGCTAGCCCTTATTAAGATGGGGGTATCTCAAAACTGGCTTAAATAATGCTGACAGTTATAATTTATCATATAAATTAATATATCTGAGACCATGTTCCTTTGATTATGTCTCCGGAATGAGGAGATTACATTTCCTCAGTGGCCAGAACAGAGTGATCCTTTTTTGCTATGGATGCAGAGATTAGTTGAGGTCAGGGCTGCTGCAGATAATAAAACTTGATAGGTAGAGAATGCAGACAGGATAATGAACTTTTCATAGGAAGTAGGAATGTTCTAAATCTCTTGACTACAAGGCCTTACACAAAGATTATTCCTGGAGACTGTCAGCGTGCACCTTCTGGTGACCACGGTTCTTATGCAAAGTCTAATTAGAGGTTCTAGCCCTGGAGTGGTATAAAAAACTTGTTATGGCAATAATTTCAAACAGGTTTGAGGTGGTTTACATAAAGAGGATTTAGTCCCAGGAACTCATTGCAGCTTCATTTGTAGTTATGACCATTCAGTAGCACCTCTGGAAAACTGTATCATGATGATGTAAGATGAAGTAAAACCTCTTGATCTCTTCACAGAAATAAGCAATCTCATTAACTGCAAGGGTATGTTCTCTCCAGAAAGGCAAGTCTGATTTGAAAGGTCTATTTCAAATCAATTTCAAAAGTGACTCAAATGCAAATTAACATTGCAAATTCTGAGCCTAATGCTGCTGAGAAAAGTCTCACTGTATAAACCTCACAGAGTGTTTGTACAATTGAGCTCATCAAAGATAAATTCTTAAGCATATTATTAAAGAGTGGGAGTTGGGCCTTGCATATTGTTAGTACTTGAAAAATTTAATCTTGACAAATTCTGAAGATGTTAAAAAACCACTGGCATACAAAAACCCCTGAGGTTCCTTAAGAACCACAAAATCAAAATGACTTTTTGAACCTAGTCATTCTTTTAAACAATTATAAAAAACTCCTGTTTTTTCATGGTCTTTGCTTAGTGCTAACCCTCTGACAGGAGTGAGACCTCGACTAAAATTCTAATACAGGAAATTTTATATCCCAAATCTTATTTATTTTCAGGGTAGATCCAAGAAGACCCAGGATATTAGACAATCTCTTATGAAATTACAGAACAGTAAGTCCACTGAGTTCTTCCTTTGCACAAGCAACAGAAAGAGCATCATCTAGAATTGGAAATAATAAGACAATCAGATTATCATTATTGAGTTATTACATTCAAAAATAAATTTATACTACCAAAAAAGAAGTGAGCAGGGGAAGCATTTGAAGGACTTGGGACAGCATGAGTGATATAAAATTTTCAACATAATGGAGATTGGAGAGCGGTAAAACTACTGTTTCAGTAATGTCGCTGCTCTTCTGCAGAAGAAAAGGATGGACAGAAAAAAGCTCAATTATCCTTATTATTTTTAAAGAAGTCTATTCTTGATGTCTGACTGTCTTGCTCATTTGAATAGACACTGTAATGCGCTGCACAGTGGGAAACTCTCGGTCCCATGCATTTTCCATGACTGAGTAATGAGGAATATTTTAAAAACCATTTGCACCTTTCTTTCACCTTCAAAAAGAAAAAAAAAGAGAAGAAAAGAAAAAACTTACATCTCCCATTTAGATTGTGCGTGTCCATGAAAGAGAAAGCTTCATCACAGTTGGTGCCTTGCTCAGTGTAGCTTTTATCCATTGAATTCACCATCACTGTCATTTCCTGCCGAGTACTACTCAATGTCTCTTTCCGCTTTTTAGCCAATTTTCTTAAGAAATGAATGATGAAGAAAAAAAAGGAGAAAAACAACTCTCAGTAAGCAGACATAGTCTTCATGTTGTTTACATCAGTATTGTAGTTTGTAACCATATCATTAAGTAACATTTACATTTGTTTTGGCATTTCTGGAACTTTAAATTTATTTTACTCTCATCTCTTTCACTCTGATAATCAAATGATAGTTGCCAATGCACTGACATGTGGTCAACAGTACCTTAATCCTTGGGGACCACCACTGAATTAAAGGAGACTACTTGGGTATGAAAGTGATGTGAGCTACAGTATCAGAGGCTACATCTGACTAAAAATATAAATAAAAATGATAAGAGAGATTCCACTGGAACTGACAAATCAGTACCAATGTTCACATGCACGGAACAGTCTGGAGAGGTTTCATTGAGACCCTGTGTAACAGAGCAATCTGGTTTATATAATACTGTATAGTGTATGTTGGAGCTCTGAATACACACTGCACACTCAAGAGACATTTTAAACAGACTTGCATTCCTAAAGACTATTTTCTATCACTCCTGATTTCAGGAGAATTAGTCACATGAGTTAGTTGCTTCTCAGCAGGAGCGGTCTGTCAGAGACAAGATCTTAAACCTGATACTACAATAGTGATTCATTAAACTATTGAATTGCCTTGGATGCATATACCTTTTTTTTTTCCAGATCTGTCTGTTTCAGTCTAAAGTCTCACTGTCTCCTCCTGAGTTATGCTTAGCTACATCACAAAACAACATGTCCAAAACTCTTGATTTTTCCTTCAGCCTGTGAGGCATCTGTGATCCTAATGACAGTGGATGCCATGACTATTTGGCTTGTTTCCCAGGCCTGTGACTCTGTCTTAGACCAAGCCTTTCTCCAAGTTCTTGCCTACAGCTTTAATTTAAATTTTCCATATTCCTTCTGTAGAGTATCATTAGAATTTAAAAAAACTAACTGCTCCACAGACTTTACTTGTCCTGTCTGTTAATTCAATGACTTTCTCCTCTGTGGAAAACATAATAAGCCAGCTCATATTCATCTGCCAGAAGCATCTTTTACATATCTTCAACTAGAAGTTACAGGATCTTATTATCTCATCTAGGCTCCTTCCACTTCTAGAGGCCAACTATATCAAGCATAACCAACTTGTGCTAACTTTCAAAGTCTTTCTCTTTGTTAACTCTTATTCAGTATGAAAAGATGGTTCCCACCACAGACAAAAATTTTACACCAGCCTCCCCTAGATTTTCAAACATCTGTCTCCTCCGACGCTGCACAGAAGGGGCTTTCTGTAACCCTCCTGACCGATATCTTGCTCTTCTGCTTCAAATCACTGCCTGCAGACAAACTTTACAAAGCACTAATATTACTGCTCCCTATGCTGATCAGTACTGCCTCAGCCTCCTCATGCTCCCCCATCTATCCACCTGTTATCCCATATCTTTCACCTAGATAAGAAGCCATTTGGGCAGGAGCTGTTGTGTTCTGTACTAATGTAGTACCAAGCTCAGCAGTATCTTAATCCATGACTAAAGCTCAAAATGCCTTTGAAATCAAAGTCTTGCTAATAATAGAAGTAGGAATAGTACATGCAGGCATGGTATTGGGTCCCTGCACAGAAAAATATTAAGGGTCACATTCGGCCCTCAATAAGCTGATAGATTGCCACCCCATTCCCCACGACTGAAAGTGGATGAAGTACACTGCCTTAAACACCTGCTGCAGAACTTGCAGCATGAGCAGTGTTATGCCTTTGCTCATCCCAGCTCAGGAGTCACCTGTGTTTTCTTGAGCCTTTGCTTACTCTGTAGACTTGATAATAAAACTCATTCTTTATTACTCCACAGTGCATAAATGCAGAAGTAGCATTAGATAATGGTCTGAAACTCCTTCATATCAGAGACAGTTAAATTTCATTCAAGTACCATAAGTAAAACAAAACTCTTAGATCTTTGCATACTTCAATCTTCCCCCTCCTTCATATCTAATTGTAATGAATAAGTAATATATTATTCAAAGTAGAATCTGAGACTTATCACCTAATACATTAATAACTTAATGGAAGTCATTTGTAAGGACAGGCTTATTGAAGAGGTAACATGAAATGAGTATTTTTTTTCCTCTTTCACCCTTAGATGGCAGTACATTTAGATGGCAGTCATGCATGGCTCCCCTTCCAATCTTTTGGTCCCATAATCAAGCTACAGCAGATTTATTTTTTAAGACAGTAACAACTGTACAGTAGTTCTCAATCTGAATCTAATTCTGGAAATAGGTCTTGTGGGAAAAGTCCAAATCTGAAACAACTGTTACAGGAAGAGAGCGATACCAGCCAGACTTCTGTGCTGTGAACAAAAACACCCACTGGACTCAGTCAAGTAAACTTTAGCTGAATATAACATTTTTAGCATCTGCAATTTTTTCAGATACCGCTGAAAGTATTGCAATGCTGCAGTCTCTGCTTCTCATCCATTCCTTGGATCTCTCAATCCCCAAGAGGCTCTAGCTATACAAGATTTAAGAAACTCGTAAAACCATGGTACCTCACATCACCACCATCACTCATACTCGTAGATTTGAAGTAAATTTTGGGGGAAAAAAAAAAGGTTTAAATATTTGATCATCTTCACTCATGGAAAAGACACTTCATAGCTACTATCTGATGTTTCATCCTTCTTAAAAGAAAAGAGATCTACAACCAAAGGACAAACATAGCAGATGGAAGCTCCCATGATGATTACCTAGGATGAAATTATTTTTCTAGGGAAAGCAAAAAGATCAGCTTATCACAGAAATAGTGTTACCATGACTATATGAGGAAAGAGAATGTACTATATCAGTCTCAGGAAAGATGAGCCTGATATTCAGAAAAATCTCAAGACTAACTAGGAACTGTTGGAATTTTATGGCACAAGAAATAGCATGGAGTGAACTGGTGTAATGGTTAAAATATAGTAAAATGCAGAGCAGACAAACATACAGACTTCCCCTGCAAAACTGTGTGGGATTTTGTGTGTTGTTTACTCTGTTCTGTTACAAATATTAATAAAAAAAGTCCAGGAAAGTAGTAAGCTGAACAGTTCATCACAATCTGTCCCCATTTTATCTACCATGATGAAACTCTCCAATGATGCATCTTCTCCTGTATAGTCCCTTCTTGTTGAAAGGCTCACCCTGTAAAACTTGTGCAAGCAAATAACTTTCTCAAAATCCTCCTTCTCTGTGACTTCTCCCTCAAATCCTCCAAGAAATCAGCTCCAGTAACTGCTAAGCTGCTACTACGTTGTCAACCACTGCCTGGTTTATTTTCCATGTATTTTCCTGTATCCATTTTCTCTGTCCTGCCCTGACTTAATCACAGAATGACTAGGTTGGAAGAGACCTTCAAGATCATCGAGTCCAACCCATGCCCTAACACCTCAACTAAACCATGGCACTGAGCGCCACATCCAGTCTCTTTTTGAACACATCCAGGGATGGTGACTCTACCACCTCCCCGGGTAGACCATTCCAGTACTTTATCACTCTTTCTGTAAAAAACTTTTTCCTAATATCCAGCCTATATTTCCCTTGGTGCAGCTTGAGACTGTGTCCTCTTGTTCTGTCAGTTGTTGCCTGGAAAAAGAGACCAACCCCCACCTGACTACAACCACCTTTCAGGAAGTTGTAGAGAGTCATAAGGTCACCTCTAAGTCTCCTTCTCTCCAGGCTAAGTAACAAAACTCTTTCGGACCTAGCTTGCCTTCTGTGTTTAAAAAGCTCTGGGCACAAAGAATGAGGCACAATGGGACACTACCATAATTAGAGGAAAGTAACAATAGTAAAAATAAAAATTTTTAAATAATGGTGACTGGGGTTAGAATGAACTCAGGCCCTGCCAAAAATGTGCCTTCCATTTTAATTTAGGAACAATGGGAAAACCTAATTATTTGAATCTAACAAAAACACTCACTTTCTGCTTCCCCATTCCAAGCCGAGTGGTACTCTACTTTTTCTATCAGTATCCCTCCTTTCTTACCAAGCAAAGAAAGGAGAAACAAGATGCTGCTACTTCACACAGCTCTAGTAACACGCTACCATCACCAAGATATTATTAAACAAAGTGAGATGACACTTGTAATTGTCCTGCTAAGGAACTGGGCTGAATTTTTTCTTTCAATTCATGCAGTGATCTATTGCACTTACTGTAAATCAAGATAAAATAGCTGCTTCTTACATACTTATTGTTTCAAATTTTACTCCTCTGCTTGTGGACAAATCACAGAAATGGTTCAGATGAAGAAAGGATTGGGGGCTTTCATGCAACCCAGTGGCACAGTGCATTTCTAGTTGCAAAAGCTTTTAACAGTTTGCTCACCAAACCCCTAAAAGAATCTAAACTACAATAAGAACGATCTTTTAGTAAAATCCTTTAGCAGCTGGTTAGAAAGACGCGATACCAAGGGTAGGGTTAAATGGTCATTTTTTCACAACAGAGATACATTACTAGTGGCTATCCTATGTAAATAAATGCATGTTGGGATTTGCACTATTTACCATATACACACGGACCTACAAAATGTCCATTATCTTTTTGAACAAAACACAATTTTTAAACTGTAGTAAAAATTAGAAGTAGGGTTAAAAAGTTATTTCTTTTATCTCACGAGGTAGAGTGACTGGATATTCACTTAAGACAAAATTCAGTGTTGAAAGATATAAAGTCATGCATATGGGAAAAATAATCCTAATTATGCACACACAGTATTGCACCTAAATGACTTCATAAACTACCGAAGAAAGAAAACTGATAGTCACTGATTCTCTGAAGACAAAAAGTTTGGCACTATATATAGTCAAAAAGGCAAAAAGAAGTCAGAAATGACTATGTAAGGGATAGAGAGCAAAATGGAAAATGTGATTAAGCAATCGTATAGATTTATGGAGCTTCCACATTTTGAACGCTGCATGCAGTTCAGACGCATGCCCATCCAAAAAAGATTTTCACAAAGTAGAGAACATATACATAGAGGTGATAGGAAGATCAAAGGAGCAGATCCTACCAAAAGAGCAGTAATCCTTATATAGATAAGGAGGCAGTTGAACCGAGAATATGATAAAAGTATATAAAAAACCACAGAGAAAACGAAGAAATTAATAAAGAATTATTATTTCTCAACAATGAAAGAACCAGAAGCAGGGAGTATATAGATTTTCTTAAAATACAAAATAAATATTTTCACAAAACCCAGAAAATGCTCTGCTCTGCCTTGCCTTGAGTCCTCTGTGCATTTTTGGGCACCAAAGTATAAAAAAGACACTAAGCTATTACAGAATGTCCAAAGGAGGGCAACAAAGATGGTGAAGGGCCTTGAGGGGAAGCCATATGAGAAGTGGCGGAGGGCACTTGGTCTGTTCAGCCTGGAGGAGACTGAGGGGAGACCTCATTGCAGTTATGACTTCCTCGTGAGGGGAAGAGGAGGGGCAGACACTGATCTCTGCTCTGTGGTGACCAGTGACAGGACCTGAGGGAATGGCCTGAAGTTCTGTCAGGGGAGGTTTAGGTTGGATATTAGGAAAGGATTCTTCACCCGGAGAGTGGCTGGGCACTGGAACAGGCTCCCCAGGGAAGTGGAAACAGCACCAAGTCTGACAGAGTTCAAGAAGCATCTGGACAACGCTCTCAGGCACATGGTGTCACTCTTGGGGTGTCCTGTGCAGGGCCAGGAGCTGGACGCCATGATCCTTGTGGGTCCCTTCCAACTCAGGATATTCTATGATTCTATGAAAATTTTGCAACACATCACCACTAGGACTCTAGGGATATCAAAAGTTAGTATTGGTAAAAGACAAACTGATTAAGGGCTGAGCAGAGGACAGTGAATGCATTAGCTTTCCTTCACTCTGTTCCTGTATTCATCTAAAGGTCTGTTACTGGCCACTATCACAGACATGATGTGGACTTTTATTCCAAAATTTGATGCACTTTTTATTGTATTAACAATCTCATCAGCAGATAAGGCAGGAAACAGGATTTGAATACATTATTTGCTTTCCTAACACTGAGAATTACTCACTTTGATTTTTAGGATACTTACAATACTAGCAGTATTGATCAACATTATTATCATTATTATTATTATATCAATTACTTTGCCCATCTATTTTGGCTGCTTAGGATATGCTAAAAGAAAACTCATAGCTAATTTTGGGGAATATGCTTCAACCTGAAATAATTTAATATGCATAACTGATTCAGCGACATTCAGTATGAAGGCATAATGTGATAAAAGCTCTCCACGGGAAGAGGGTAAAAAAGTCTGCAAAGATAACAGACTTGTTCCTTGTTTATTGAGTTTTTATACATTCTTCCAACTTACGTTGCAATTATGTTTTCCTGAACAACAAAATAGTCCTTCTCAATAACTGTGATTGCTTTCCCGTCTTCAACAATGGATCCTCTAAGGCAGAGACAAACCCAAACATCACATACCATTGTGAGAACTACATGTGTGTGTGAGCTAGTACAAATTTGGTAACATTGGGTATTATTCTAATCTGCATTAGAAAATTCAAAATGCTACTTTCTATTTTAGAATTTATTTTTTCTTTATTTGGGAATACCTTGAATCTCCCATCGCCTCATTTGCACTCTTTATATTGCTTTTTATTTTTAAAAAGTCCTTATAGAAAACAAATTTTCAGAACTTGAATATCTAATTCAACCAAAATGGTGAATTTCTTCAGGTGTTATTAAATAGCTATAACTACAAGTAATTAGTATTTTAGTCTACTTTACATTTCTTACCAAAACAGCAAAACTCTACCCAGAACCCCTTTCTATTTCCCCTACATGGACTGAGCCACAAATATGAAGCAATTGAAATCAAATAAGGAAATGAAATATAAACAGTATGGCATAAGTGATAGTAAAGTTCTGCTCACCTGAACTTCTGTCATTCAATTTAACATTTATATGTCTTATATTGAAATGCAATATGCTCAAGACTGCAATTTCACAGTGACATTAAATTGTGTTCTGTCAATATTCTAGCAGACAGGAAATGAGATTAGGAGAAATATTTTTAAAGGAGCAGCAAGAACTAGTGAACACTAAATAAAATACTTTACAAGCTGTCCCCACTTCAAGGACTAGCATTTCTAGAGAACAACCACAGGGAAAGTAATTGTCAGGAGAATTATAAAAAAGCAAGAGGTGGCAGGATAACACTGAATTGTGTTGTTCCTTGCTTATGATCTCTTAGTATGCAAACTTGTATTAGACAATAAAATTATTCTTTGTCCTAAGAAGTTCAACATATATTTTGCACTGACATCAGAACGAATTAAAGGTGCAACAGTATGGAAGACTGACTTAGAGATTACAAATATTTTAATATAGTCAAGGGTGCATAAGTCTTGTCACCTGATGTACAAAGGGGTGGTTTATTATAATTTCTTTTAGGTGCCTTCTTTTTGTTCTAATTAATCAGCTTCCTGCTTCAAAGCAAATGCTAACATTATTCATTTCATTTTTATCATGCTCTTGCATTCTCCGATAAAGAAAAAAGAACTAACTTTAAAAAAATGCTGTGATGATGCTCGAATTTTGGAAACAGTGTTTTTGACACCATAGGATTTAATTTTCCCCCCTTTCACTCATTGTGGCTTTCATTTTTTTGCCACAGACTTTGGATGCCCTTTCACACCAAGAAGACATTCCAATACGAGCAGGACTGGCGGTAAAGAGAGAAACAGAAAAGAATACAAGTAAAGGGGTGGGGAGAAGGATTCCTTTAACTTACAGAGTTACAAGAATTGAGTGAAAAAAGAGTGCATGTTTTTTACGTGAATGTGGAGGTTAATGAAAATGGTTTTGATTTTTATTAGCACAAGCAAACCCAGTTTTGCTTTCTGTGGTTCTTAACTTGGCTTTTTACTCACTTCATGTAAGAACTTCAGCGGTCTTCTTGCACTTTTTTGTTATTAGTATATTGGTTCATTAGCATCACAAGAGATCAAAGCAAGAAAAGGAAAGTTATTTGGAAAGATGCCAGTGTCACTGTTAGCTCACAGGGAAAGTATGGCATGACCTGAGAAACAGTGGCTGAGGAAAGGGGAAGAGAATATGGAGGTGAATAGGGAATGAGAAGGAAAAGATGATGGAAAAGTAAGGTATAGCTGCAGCCAGAGACACACAGCTCATCTACTTTTGCTGCTAAGTGTTCCTTCTTGAATTCAAGTATACAGCACATGCTTTGAGATTTGCTTACAGCGACATCATTAAAAGCTCTGCTTGTTTCTCAGTTTCTGCTTTGTATGAACTCCTACATCAGGCTGTCTGAGTTTCTGCAAGTGAGGGTTATAACATCAAACCCAAGAACACCTCAGATCAAAGGAGGCATTGCACTGACAGAATTTGCTGATGCAATGGCTGATGCAGAGGGGGAACACTGGTGACTGACCAGCTGCAAATAATGGAGCTATGTGGTGCATCAGATTAATGTAACATTTATTTAAAATGGGATGACTCTTGTCTTAGCCCTCAGAGAAAGTTAATTTTGTGGTTACAGTTTAGTTCTTGCATGTCCACCCAAGAGGACCTCGATGCATTTTAGTGTGATTGACAGGTTCTTCAGGGAAGGCTCTAGGCTATGGCAGTGAAAAGGAATTTGAGAAGCTTTGGCAGAACTCTCTGTCTACAAAGCTGCTGGCTGCCCCATTTTTGGCTCAAGTTAGTCATTGGTCTTGGTCTTCAGAAAAATGCACCCGTACACTTTATAAAAAAAATCCAACAACCTTCTGCCTCCCCAATAGAATAAAACAGTAATGAGATGTGAGCAGCAATATTTTCCGTAATTTACTATTATCTAATCTTGACCGTGATCTTGAATACTATAAGTAACGAACTGGGCAATAAAATGTCCCATTCTACTCAGCTGAACTAAGGAAGGAAAAATGAAAAGCCACAAATTCTCTCCATTTGTTTCAAGATTTAACGATTTTGCAATATGGATTTTAACTTGTGTTTTGCTTATGATCTTCAAATTAACAAAGAAAATAGTGAATAAAATGTTTAATTGACTAGGTCCTCCTGAATTATAGGGGTGTGTAAGAAAAACACACAGAATATTAAAACTCTTTTTTTCCACACAAATTAATTACAAGGCAAATGCTTATGAATCTGTTCATTTCACTAAAGACTTCTTTACTTAAATGACTAGAGCAGCCATGTAGAACTGTTTGCAGGATGAGGATCAGGGTGCCATTTAGAATATGGAGGAGGCCAAAGTATGGCAAATAATTTATGAGCATAGGGAAGAACCCAGTAGCCCAGCTGCAACACTTAGAAGCCTTTCTGACAGAAAAGGAAAAGGACTTTTAAATATTACGTGACTGAGCAGGGAATTCAGCCTGGATTTCTCTAAACAGACAAATCCTGGACAAGGAGAGACTGGGAGACCTGTGCTTATTCAGCCTGGAGAAGAAAAAGCTCACAGGAGACTTTAGTGTTGTTTTAACCTAATGGGAGCATATAGAGGAGACAGAACTAGACTCTAGGAACAAGATGAAAGGACAAGACACACTAGACACAAGTTACAATTCAGGAAATTCCTATTTACAATAATTAGTAAAGTTTTTGTCACCACTGGGGTAGTCATACAGAGGAGCAGGTGCTCAGAGAGGTGGGATCTCAATCTTTGGAAATACTCAAAATCCTGCTGGATAATGTCCCGAGCAACTTGATTTAGTCTAAGTCTGATTTGAGCAGGAGGTTAGAAAAGATGATCTCTGAAGTTCCCTTCTAATCCAAATTATGCTAGAATTCCCATTAAGGGTTCTGGTAATAGGGCTTTTTTCATAAAAAGGATGCCATGGCGATTTAAAGCACTACAGATTTGAAAACAATCCTCAATTGTGCCTTTTCTTTGAATAGTCCTACGTGTAAGATGCAGTCAGAACTAATATAGAATAATAGTAGCAAAACTACGAACACTCAAATAACTAAATATGATGATAGATATAGATTCTTTTTAGTTAATAATTTCATTTTTAAATCATTATTTTCTGCTTCTTGTACTAAACCACCTTTCTAACTTAAGGAGTGACGCTTGTGTAAATATTTTTATCAATAAAGCTTTTTCATTAGAGAGATAGTTATATTCATACTGAACTGCATAATAAGAATCTAAAAATTTTCCACGAAAAAAGACAAATTATGTTTTGATTTTCTAAAATGGTATTAATAATGTGTTCTTATTTTAATGAAAATGAAATGTTCATTTTCCATTATGTTTTATTTGTATTTATTTCTGCTACATTAATTGTACATAAATGTAAAATGATATTACACTACTTTACATGCTTTTATGACAGTATTTCAAGTTTATTGAAATCACGTATTTAAAGTCTTTGAAGAAATCCTTTTTTGAAATGTATGGTCACAGAAAAATTACACACCTGACCTTTCCTTTTGCCTGAGAATACTTTCTCCCCCACAAAAAGAAATTTCATTCTCCTAGCTAACTCTGTTTTAAGAACAGTTGAAAATTTACACAGAACCTGCACGTTCTCTTGTGTTAGCATAGATGCCATTTTACTTAGACTCACAGAATCATTAAAGCTGGAAAAGACCTCCAAGATCATCAAGTTCAAGCTTTGACTGACCACCACCCTGTCAATTAAAACACAGCACTAAGTGCCACATCCTTTCTTGAACACTTCCAGGGACAGTGACTCCACCCCTTCCCTGGGCAGCCCATTCCAATGCTCCACCACCCTTTCAGCAGAGAAATTCTTCCTGATGTCCAACCTCAACCTCCCCAGCACAGCTTGAGGCTGTGTCCTCTTTTCCTGTCACTGGTTGCTGGGAGAAGAGGCCGACCCCCACCCCACTGCAGCCTCCTTTCAGGGAGTTGCAGAGAGTGACAAGGTCTCCCCTGAGCCTCCTTTTCTCCAGGCTAAATAACACCAGATCTACATTTAAACAGAAGTACCTAGGTTCTTTTGTATGCAAATTAATATACATACCTGATCTTGTTTTAAAAACTAAAATTTTAAAGGAAACTATTTAGATGAATGAAAGATGTGTATATCATATTGGGCTCAGAGAGAGAGATTTTCTCCATAGTAGTGTGTAGGTGGGTATTAAAGATCCTGCAGAAGGTAGAAGAATTCCCTATTCATAACATATTGTAAAGTATGTATTTTGCATTTGACATTGCAATCCTTCCCCTTTGTCTCAACAGCTTTTCTTTTTCCTCGTTGCCCCCATCATATTATCCTATGATCTGAATAAAAAACTAAACAGACAACACCGGGACCCACTCAGGAGGAGGTAGTTGTGTGATGTGTAGTGCCAGACAACATGAACATGAAAGCTTTTCAGAGGAACACATCCACGACAGGTTTTGAAATTCGCTTCCTGAAACTAATTACCATTTTAGAAAAGGCTGGCTAATGATGAAAGAAAACACCTTCTTATCCCATAGCTGTCAGGTTTAAGTAGAGCCTCAAACTCCCAGGCATAGTGTGCACTGTAGGTATCCAGAATCCCTCTGCTTTCACAAACCAAAACAAGAGGCAGTGTTAAACTAATGCAGATTTGTTTTGGGATGGTTTTGCTCGCACCAAATTTTCACCATATTTTCCGAGGTATTCTAGGCATGAGGAATTACAGAGATGTATGGCAGATGTATCTGTCATGATACATTAGCCTCTGTCTTTGAGGTTTGCTATGATATTCTCAAAGTCCTTAAGCATGGCCAGGCAAATGTCTTTCAAGTCAATCTGCCACATAAGCATTTCCTTCCACAAAGAGAAAATCCCTAGCCCCACAGTGCATCACTACCTGAGGCTGATCTGGGTATGGAACAGGTGCCTTCAATGTGAAATATCTTGTTATTAGCACTGTGGGGTTAGAAAAATTTGTCTTGCAAGTCCCAGCAGAGGAAGCAGATCCTCAGATCTCTAACAGGTTAGTTCTAGGCTTGCATAGGCTCAAGTTAATAAAAAGCAACAGCAACTGTGACAGTTTCAAATACAGGAGATATTTTTCTCTTAAGGTATTTAGGTCTCTACACAGATCCCTCTCTCACTGGACAGAAACTAAGGCATTTGAGGGCAAATGGATTGTCTGCTGGGTATACATCAAAAAAAGCAAGCTTGTGGCAGGCGTGGTCCTGTGAGGCCAGGCTGGATGGGACTTTGAGCAACCTGATCTAGTAGAAGATGCCCCTGACCATGGCAGGGGGTTTTGAACTAGAGATCTTTAAGGTCTCTTCCAGGTCAAACAATTCTATGATTTGGCTTTTTTAGTATAAGAACATAAAATACAGTCAAAATAAATAATTTAAAGTTGTCTGAAACATCCCTTAAATGAGTTACCTTTAGCATATTTTCTATTTAAGTATATGTAAATGTATTGTATATATTGTATCTATTACATACATGCATGTTGATATGCAAACCTATAATTAAATATATGTAGTGGTGTAGTGCAGAATCAAAAGGAAAGGTTTTGACAGGCTTAACCTAATATAACTCATTCACTGCCTTGCTGCTCCCCAGTAGTGGAATAAAAAAGAACAAAAGGCTTTTTGCTGATGAAAAATTCTATTGTGATAGTACAGATATTCTGGTGAACAGATAAGCATCCTGACCTAGCTCCTGTGTGAGTCCTGCAGTGGGAGGTACTTCTTCAGTTCTTGAATATATTGCCCTTTGTGAAAGACAGAGCTCCTTGTTCACGCTGACTTTTGATCCACAGTCCTTACCTGAATAGATAATTTTTGCCTCTTTGTATCCTAATACAAACAGCAGCCTGTAAAACACATTTGCCAGTGCTGGTACTGAGCATTCACAAACTGGCACATCATTTTTTCTGCACTTCCTGCACTCTATCATGTGCCTTTCACTTTTTCAAGCAATTCCCTCCTTCAAGATTTCTGTAATATTCAATATACCTCAGCAGTTCAAAGCATCCAACTGCATAGTTTTAACCAGTCTTTTAAGAGTCCATCTTCCTTTGCTTCCACAAGAAGTAATCTGTCTCAACAAAAGTCGCTGACTAAAAGCTCAGAATAGGCAATATTCAGTCATGTAAGAAAGAAGATAATTTTTCCTAAGGGGCTGCTGAAATTGGGCCATCCTCTTAGGGCAGGTAGAATAATTAGTGGGATGCATGAGGATACATCTGGAGCATTTTTGGAAGTGCACTAATGCACCAGTGCTCTGTCCTCACTGCAGGAAGGAAGGCTCTGAACAGCGGATCTTTAGCAGCATGTAGCTTGTAAACCATTCAAGTGCTCTCCCAAGCCATGGATATATCATTTAATTGGCAGTGGAAGCATGGTGGCAGATGGACTGCTGCTAATCCAAAGACATAACCAGAAGAGGAAGCGCTCCAGCTGAGACCTTGTGTGGCTGATACTGTTTGGTCAGCCTAAGATGCAGCTGCACGCTCAATCCAATTTTATCCCACACAG
The DNA here is from genome assembly GCA_013397775.1 of Eulacestoma nigropectus. Lineage (NCBI taxonomy): Eukaryota > Metazoa > Chordata > Aves > Passeriformes > Eulacestoma > Eulacestoma nigropectus. Next base: position 6,001,149 of record VZTE01005045.1, on the reverse strand, counting down.
CAGAATGTGACTTCTGGGAGAAACTGTCATCTGTCCCCTGTATAAAATGCTAATGAAGTTGTCCAGCCCCTACTTCTCTTTTAGCAGGTATGTGTGTTGGGGCCTTTTGTGCTACATTCAATGGCTCATAAGGAAGATTTTAATGTGAGGCCTTTATGGCAAGGAAGGCTGATTAATCCACTTTAGGGGCTCTTTATAGCGTGGTGGAAAGGGCAGCTGAAACAGCTGCATACCATGGTGGCTTTAGGTAAGAACATTTCAAATATTTAGATACCTTCATTTTAAATTCTGGCAAATTTGAACCTATTAACACCAAAGGCTTTCTTAATTAAAAGATGTAAGAAAGGTGTCAAGGAAAGCTTCTCTAAATCTTTCTAATACAATTTCATCTGAAAAATACAATCAGTTTTACAGCCACAATAACTTTAACATTTGAAAAGAATTTTAATTAATGATTGCATATAATACAGGATTTTCATTCAGAGCTTTGCCACCCACAAGCAGAATGATAATCCAAAGACTGAGAAATCAAATTTTGCATGGAACCACACTACCTTTAAGTCTATACCTCTGTCACAGAAACACAAAGAAAAAATGAATGCCTTGCACTCAAATCTAATTCTAAATTCTGTGAAAATACACTTTTAAAGACAGAATGACATCTTTTATCCTTGGAAAAGGAAAAATTTGAAAAATCTGAAACTTCTGAACAGAGCGTGCACGGTAAAATTCCTTTGAGCAGAGTCAAAGCAATAAATAGTGATAGCCCTTCCCCTGATGAAATCATCCACCACAAAAATACTATATGTAAAAAACAAGCTGCTAGGCACTGTGCTGTTCTTCAAAAGGCAACAGCCTCAAACAACTAAAATACTACTGTATCATTAAAAACATCAGTCAGTTAGAATTTGCAATTTTAAGAGTAATGATAGCTGCTGTTTTTACAATACACAGTCTAGTACTTCAAATGTACTGAAGTATTACAGTTTATAGCAGTGATGTAATACAGTAAGTACACTAAGATTTATAGATACACAGACCTGTCTGAAGGGAGGTGGCCATGATGCCAGAAACAGAACTAACAGGCTTTTGTGTTGAAAAGAACAAACTATTCCTTTGCAATAAGAGGCAGTGGTGAAGTTTCCAAGCTATAATGTGTTAGTGCAAAAATTAACTCTCTAACTCATCATTTACAGAGAAAGGATACAAACTGTGACAGCTGCAAAGCAAACTGCTCGCTCTTTATTAAAAACCCCAACAAAAACCCCACATCATCATTTCTTAAGAAAGCATACCTCCTTAGCAAAACTTAGAAGAGTTCCATCAAAATGATTCTGCACCCCCGAAGAATGTAATGGTTAATAATATCCTTCCTGTGATTTTATTGAATAATAAGCTCAAAATTCTCTCTTAAAGCTCTTCATGGTTTGGGAGAGGGTACTTGAGAGGGAGTAACTTAGTGCCTGTAATAAATTATAGGTTAGGTCAGAAGACAGGTCTGGGTAGGAGCCCCATTAGCAGAAATTAGAGAGAGAGAGAGGTTAGCAGGAGATTAAATTGCAAGGCAATACTACCAGTTAATAACATTTGGGAATATGTGGATATTTTAAGCCAAATCTTTTTTTGTACCAAAAAAAAAAAAAAAGCAGTGAACAGGAATGCTTCTAAAATAGTATAGCATTTACTGTGGAACAGGTTCTTTTCATGTTTTGGCACAAGTGTTGGTATATTTTCTAAAAAAACGGGGTAAGTAAGCCATAACAGAATATATGGCTATGTAACATTACAAAAGTACCTGAAAATATCTATAGTGTTGTGACTGTTTTTCAAACCTAAAGAAATATGAATGCACAACGGCAAGTATACCACATTCATAAACCAGACCACAGCAATTTCTCTTTAACATACTCAGTGATTCAAATTATAAGTAACTTAGGATCAGATGTCAAACAAACGTTTTGACTAGATTGACATTTCCTAGCCTATCTAGACAACTGGTTAAACAGGAGTGTCTTTCAAAGGAAATTACAAGACTCCTTAAAGCTGAATTCAGTGGACAGTTAAGTGAACAAGGAATTTAGAATAGAGCATTCCACTCCTGCCCTTGGAGAAAGGAGTGCTCTTTCAAGAGGTTAACAGGCTTCCACTTGCTAATTTTTACTTGTGTGAGACCAAATGTAAAAGCAGGATCTCTTGTACATCCATTAAACTCAGTGTTACTTAGTAAACTAAGTAATGGAATCCTCTCAGTGAAAAGATGACCTCAGTGCTGCACCATGGGTACTTGCAACAGCATTATAGTAATTAAAAATTACCCCCTGACCGAGGGTAATGTGGTTTCATTCAAGTCACTGCATGGAATGACATTACGCTCCATCAGGGGGTAATTTTTAACAGTCATTAGTAATCTTCAAGCTTACAAACACTGGATAAAAAATAGTGCCATGATAGCTTCTTTAACAGCAAGGAAATAAGTAACTTGAAAACAGATGAGTGGACATCTGTGCGATCCATTAGGGACACATGTTCACTATTTATACAGTGCCTTCCTTTAAAACACTGCAACATTATAAATAACAGTAACTAAGAGTGAGCAGTGGCATTGCAGCAGTATTTTGGCATAGGTGAATTACAGGTGAGGAGACTCTAGCTGAATTTAGATGAGAAGTTATGATAACAAGAAGCTAGATTAACAAGAGCTTTCCCAAAATCCAGACTTAGAAATGCAGGCTGAAGGAGATACATGGACACCTGGATCAGACACTTGGCCGTAAGTTTGGGTAGAATTTTAAATGGCAGTAAACCAGTGTTTCCTCTATTATGACAGGATTTCAGAAATTAGGTAAAATTTATGAGTTATTGCCCTGTGCAGGTAAAACTGAAAAAAAAAAGGCTTACTCTGTCAGAAGCACACAGAAACGTTTGTGTAAATTGGAACATTGTGTTTTACATGTCAAAAAATCTACAGATACGAATGTATTAATATTGTGGCTTGAATCTGACAAGGACAACTTGCCTTCCCTCTGCAGTCCCAGCCTGAGATTGTCTCTGCTCTGTCTCTTTAACTTATTTTTTTCCACTAGGATCTATGAAGTTCGTGTTCCTACACAACAGAAGACTCTCACGCTATTTTTCCACTTTACTAATATCACTCCTTTCACCTGAGGAGTTTTAAATATTTCATCGAGTTTTGCTAATTAAAACTTACATCACCCCATGTGAAATACGTACGGCAAGAGGATAGACAAAAACCACTTCAATCATTAGCAATATGGATCTTGGAAGGAAGTTAGCAGCAGGCTGACAGCAGTGTTAGTCTTTCCACAGAAGATGGAGAAGACTCTTGTGTTCAGCTGACAGTTGAAAGGATTTCAGCACGAGGAATGTTATTACCTAAATAGGGGGTTGGTCTAGGAAACGGAAGCTTTGCATTTTCAAACAACTCTGTTTATGTGCAGTACATCTAGTGGATTCAAGCTTTCTATGAATTCATGCCCTGTGTTCCCTAAGTACTGTGTTTCCAGATCTCCTCTGGGCCCACAGCACCTGCTCCCCAACATCTCCCACCTACCTCTCCTATTGGTATAATGAACTAAGCAGCACTAATTGCTAACAGCAAGAAGGCTAAAAATAGGATGAAATTTTAAGTGCTTCCAAGTATCTATAAATTCCTTGTTTAAGATGATCCAACAGATGGGCAAAGTGCCCCTTAGCACTGCACTGGGACAATGATCCAAACCAAACGTACGGATTTTCAATTAGGTAAGAATTTTAAGAGAAGTTTGCAACTTAAGCTTGATTCAGGATTATGTCTAAAAGCACTGAGCTTTAAGCAACCACATGATGACAGGGCTTATGGCAGTTATTGATCACTCTCACTGATAGAGTGGGAGCTAATCATGTCTTGCTTGTAAATCCTGTATTTATTATTTTATCCCCTCTATCTAGTGCCCCTCTCTTAACTCACCTTGCTCACTTTTCCTGCCTGCTATTTTGGATTTCAGGTTCAGCAGCGGTAAGATCTTAATCAGTTAGGTCTTTGAACACCCAGTGTGAAAGTGTGACATGAAATAGCTTAAGTGGTCTTTAGGTATTTTTACTAACAATTTTAAATTAAATAACAGGCAAAAATATTAAAGTATGTATGAGGTAAGCTCAGTACCCTCTGGAGGTTCTCATCTCTCTCCAATATCTTAAAATGGAAACCAGGGACAGTAATATATTATGTTTATTTACTTAGGATTTAAACTAGAAGGAAATAATCTGACTCTAATGACTCTAGCAAGACATAATTTGGTACACAAAATCAAATGTTTAAAATTTTCCTAGTCGGGGGCACATTAATGCATCACCTCTTACCTGCTTCAAGTAGTTCAGGTCTAAAAGTAGTTTAAGGCACAGACAGATTGGCAGACACATTCACAATATTTTATTTCTGCACTGATCACAACACTTTTCCTGTAACTGCCAAATAAATCGCAATGACTGGCTTAGGTTCACATGCCCTACTAGTGCTTCCCTGCTACTAAAACAGGTCCTAAAAAAATCAGGCAGAGTAACTCCTGGTAATTCGAAGAACAATTTTGCATGCATAACCACACCTGAAATATTTTTATTTGCTTCTTGGATCTAATGCATTTGTTACTTGCAGGTACTGCCAATACCACACAAGTTGAGTTATTAAGAAGCAGGAGGTAAAAATAAAAAGAAATAAACTGCTCAGTTTCTTCTACACTGTGTGCCCTCACCACACTCTTTCAACTGGTTTCATAAAGAAAGAGAAGGGGTGTAATGGTTAATATATTGTTTATTCAAAACCACCAACAGAAGTTAATAGACAGTTATAAACTAATTGAGTGCGTCTGTAGTGCTATCTCCTCATTCATCTCGCTTATTCGATTTAGCTCTGTTAGTGTTCCATATGGTACAGTGCCCCTGCTGCTAGGAACAGTCATTCATTGGAAAAAAAAAAACCCTGTAACAACAGGAAGCTAATAGTTTAACTGTTCCTCTAAATTTGTTTGACAAAACTGACATTTAGTACGCCACGTCACGTTGTCAGTAATCTGCAATTTACCCTTAGGCAGGCAGTAGATGCTCATTTTATTTACCTCTCGTAGTTAAAAGCATAATTAATATTCCACTCTGAAACAAAGATTAGAGATTTGACAAACATTGCAATTTAAATTCTCCATTATAGCAAACATTAAAATCAAACATCTTTCACACACACCATTGCATAAAGGACATGTGTAGCTGTAATTTAACTTTTTAGTCTTTAATACCACAAACTAATTTCTGCTGTCAGTTTAATGAGGTGGAAAACACAAATCTTGTTGCACTATGTGCACACGGGCTGGGACAGTTAGACTGCGGAGAGCTTGAATCAGTTTGCCTTACAACGTTTCAGTCAAAATCCCCAAAGTATTGTGAGCCTAAAAAAGACAAAGCCTAAAAAAAGAAAAATCTTAAGACTTTGTTTAACAAAAGGCTTCAACAAGTATTTCAGGAACAAAAACAGTGTAACACCACAGCATTTTTCTGAATTGCTGTAGCATTGCTGAAAAATTTCCAATAACTGTGGCATGGGCTGTAACTTTGCATCAGTGTTACCCGTAGCACAAAGCCCAGCTAAATTTTCCAAAGATTGCATAAGGAGGGCTTGCTTCCCTCCTTCCTGCCTGACCTCCTTCACCCTGCTTTGCACACAGGTGAGGTTAGGCAGTCATTCAAGCCATTTAATCACGGGCTTAAGGCAGAAGCAGTTTGCAGTGACTCCTGACCTGGGTCAGCTGCCAGGCTGGAGGCTGGGGCTTGGCTGGCATTGTCTCTGCCCGTTTCCCAGTACCTTCGAGGCCAGGCTGGCATACTCCTCCTCCTCATGCTCCTTCAGCTTTCGTTCCATGCCCATGGATTTTACTCGTATAGCAAATGCAAACCCAACTGCAGTGCTCTCCGCTCCCAGTAGTTATGCTCTGCGTGCAAGTCCCGCATCAGGCTGCTCAGTGGCGTCTGAGAAACAGCTGATTTATTGTGCCAGATTCTGTGACAACAGGGCACATTATCAAAACTGGCAAAGTAGGGGGAGCTCTCAAAGAAATAAATGACTGAGGTTTTAACTCATGCTAATTTCAATTGAAAATCTAGCTCCATAAATTCTGTGTGACTGATTAAAATTATTAACATGGAGAACACCTTTAGGCAACCATGCTGGCTCATTAAACATGGAAGCCTAGAATTATCTCCACTGTAACAAATGTGTGTGCGGATGTCTGTGTTTCAGAGACATACATTAGGAATTCTTAATTTTTTTTTGAGGAGATTTTCTTCACAGAAGCACTGATTATGCAAAAAAAAAAAAAAAAAAAAAAAAAAAAAACCAAAAAAAAAGGTGTCGTTATTTTCTT